>NSMO01013440.1:382-25936 GCA_002588565.1 Coelastrella sp. UTEX B 3026 | reverse complement strand
AGAGTACGCTCAAGCCAAAACGCTGCGTATGCGGAAGACTAGGGAAACTGACGTGAAGGATGTCCACAGCAGGAGAGCAAGCAGTGGGACGCAGACCCAGTTCAAAGCCACGTAACTCCTTTCAGCAACTCAGAAGACCTTGATGCCCGTTTTGTGAACTCGCTGCATTCATGCATTCGCGAGGTGGTCAAGGCCAAAAACCTGCCGCATCGTTCGCAAGCTCATTTCACTTGGCGACCACGTACCCTTGGAATGCAACTCATATTACAGATGGCCCGGCAAACTGCTGCCAGAGAAGCATGTCCTTGTCGACAGCGCATGTACTGCTCAACCACCAACTGCCTTGCTTTGGCCAATCCGGCCACAATTTAAGTTCGAACCTCATCAGCACAACACACATCCCTCTATCTAGACCATATGGTTCACGTGCCCGATGGCCAGGGCTGTTGTGAGCAGGCCAAAGACAAGGAACGGCTGTGCACTGGCTTGGTACTTCACATCATTGGCAATTGGGTCAGGAATCAGGTACTTGAACTGGAAGAAGATCTGCATATGCATGAAAGCACAGCCAAGCGTTGGCCAGCTGATAACACAAAAGACTCTTGCAGGCCAGCAGCAGCTGCCTGCACAACTTCAGCCTCTGCATGCTGGTTGCAGGAACACAATCCAACAATCAGCAGCACAAAATGGCCTGGTTAAGGATAAGACCCAGCTGTTATGCAGACATGCGGCTACAGCACAAGACACTGCAGTGCTCAGCTCAAGCCACCAGCCACATTGTCCATTCCTGCAGATATGCTTGCTGCAGGACCCACTCACGCATACATGCAACCACCATCCAGAATCTTGCTGTAAACCGCAACAAATTGGCTTTCACACTATCTTCTCTCACCTGTGGAAGGATCAGACCCAGAAGTACTGCAGCATATGTCGTTTGGTGCAACCCGCCGTACAGGTAAGCTGCCACACCGAGTTGTGTGACGTCAATTGTGCCCACACAAATCCACTTGGCTGTCTCAACTCCAAAAGCTACTGGTAGAGACTGCAGACCCATCTTCCTGTCACCCTCAATTGACTTGAAGTCGTTTACAATGGCAATACCCAGACCAGCGAGGGAGTACAGTACTGTCAGCACCATAACATCTGGGGTCAGCTCGCCAAACAACGCCTGCAGGACAAGCATGACAGCATAACAGGGCGTTTGTGGCGGGATGGAGTTGCGCAGCGCGCACAGAGGCACAACCAATGAGCGCTGAGGGTGCGAGTCGGTTACCATTTCAACACTTGCAACCCGCTGCAAGCATACTTGCTTCAGTACGACTGCTGGCACTGAACACGCAGGCTGTTTGTGCCATGCAAATGGCTACAACTGCCTACAAGTAGAGTAGCTGCTGACAGAAGCCAGTTTGTTGATCCTCCGAGTCTGCTGTTTCTTGCTGCAGCTGCTGCAGTGCTGCTGCTGTTCATGCATGTTTCATGCTGCTGTGCAAGGCGAATACTGCAATGCTGCTGGCGCTTATGTGTACCGCAGTCGCCAATGGCAGTTGATCAGTACGTGAGTGATTGCCATGTGTTCATCACTAGACAAACCACTCAGGCAGTGCATAGCAGCTTCAGGCCAGCGAGATCTGCTGCGTTAGGCCAGCTGCTGTAACCTGAGTGGCGCTGCTGCTGCTGCTGCCAGCGGTGCAGAAGCAGCAGAAACAAGCTGCTTCAGTTAGCTGATACCACGCTGCTACGCTGTCCGCTGCTGAAGAAGCTAATAGGCATTGATGCTAAGCCAAAGAGGGTGACTGCTCAACTGGCCACGTTAAGCAACTGAATATCATAGTTACCTGGCCAGCCCACCAAGGCAGTGCGATGTAGCTGCTTCCTAGTGCATAGTTTCCAATCCAGCCGCTCTGCTTCAGCTTGAGTGGTGGAGCTGAGTAGATATATGAGATAAGTGAGCCAAATAGGGTCAGCACCAGCATGATAGGGAACTCGTGGCCTGCCCACTTGTCTAGAAGGACTGATGTGCCAATACCGGCACCAAGCAGGGCTAGGAACTGCACGACCACCTCCTGCTCACTGATTTTGCCTGCAGGAAGAGAAATGGCAGCATGAAAATTAGCACTAAATGTTGTTCAAAGATGATCGTGTACATCCTTGCATGTGTATCAAACAGATTCTGATAGCACCACAGTGATGGGTACCATGTGACGTGTCCCGCTGAATTTGTTATCAGTATCTGACGACAAGGCTGCTTCATGATGCAACATGCCTTGAAGCAGTAACATCTAACCAGCATTCCGCCACACCTAACCAGCATCCCACACTGTAGCTAGTGCCATTGCAGCTGCTGGTGCTGTGACTACGCTCTGTTATTCTGCAGTTGCAAGCTGGCTGGGTGTCCGATGGGTTGCATGGCCCTGACGTCACACGGCCATTGGAGTCGCACTGCTGCTGACAGTAACATCGCGCAGCTGATACTGATAAACTACTGCGCAGCAGTCTTTCAGTATTAGCTGCGCAATGTTACTGTCAGAACAGTGTGACTGTCCATACAGGTTGCCACAGTCAGGTTCAACTAGTGAATGAACTGCTGCTGGTGCCAGGCTGGCTGCACTACTCCCATAAAGTGCTCCCATTGGGTAGTTGTTACTGCTGCTGCTGCTGCTGGCAGGAGGTGTCGCAGCAGTACGGCCAGTTTGTCTGACTATCTCATCGCTTGTCTTCGTGGTCACAACCCGGCCACAAGAGACTGCTTTTGTGACCATATACTATCAGCAAGGGCGCTGGTTTGGATTGCAGCTGACGCAGACTGCTACATACTGCTACTGGCAGTGTACATGTAACCAATGTGTTCAACCTGAGAGCCTCAACAGTGATGAGCAAGAACATATTGTTGAACTAAAGGCACCACAGCTTGGGAATAAGCGCTAATTGTGATACTGCCTGTACATGTTGGGATAGGCTTGTATGGCTCGTTGATGGCTGTCATAGTAGTCAGTCATCATGGACTGAGCCAGCCGGCTTAGGTTGCTGCAGATGGTCAACCGCTAGACATCACTGCTGGTGACTAGACGTCCAAATGTGCCACCTACCCAAACCCAAAAGCTGAACTGCTGGTCAGTGCTGAAACCCAGACAAACTAGAGAATACCCAAGTGACAAGACCTCCTCCTGTACCTGATGGGATTGGCCTGTATGGCTCGTTGATGGCATCGATCTCCCTGTCATAGTAGTCATTGATTGTCTGTGTGTAACCAGTGAGGAAGGGGCCACTCATCATGCAGCACGTCAGCAGCTTGGCAATGTCCTCTGGGTTGTTCCAGACGTAGTTGCCTGATGCTGCTGCACCACACACAACACCTGAAAGCAGAAGCAAGCATTGACGTTGCCTTAGTAGCTGGTTTGCAGTACATGATGGTTCTATGCAATAGCACTCAAGTCTGTATGAACCATGCATGCATTTCAAAGCCTTTGTCAGAACATGAGATGTGGTGCTTTTCATGCTGGCAAATTAGTGCAGCAAGCCTTTGACAACCGTCAACAGTGACACATGCCTTTGACTGCTGGGATGAGCCACAGATGTTCGCCTGAGCCCTGTGAGCGCCGGCTCATGTGCATGCTAAGCCATGCAACAGCATCATGCATAACTTTTGTAAGGTGGTGCTTTACTGCCACTGCTGAAGCTATGCAGTCTATATCTGCTGCTAGAAGGACCTATTTCCAAGGCAAACCATGGCCACGCAGTATAAGCACACTGATCGGGCTTACCCCAGATCAGGGGCACCCATGTGACAGGCTTGGTGAGCTGGACCCTAATCTTGAACTTGTCTGTCTCTTCAGCTGCCCCCTTCATGCCCAGCATCTGACGCACGCTGCTGTCCTTGTCGCTGCCGCTGTCTGCTGTCTTGCTTTCTGTAGACTGGCTGGCCAACAGGCGCCTTTGCTGACGACCTGGGGGGCGGGCGCGGTGTGAGGTGGAGACAGGGACATGGGTGGGTGCATTTGGTTGGTATGATGTGTGAACTTTGGCGTAAACGCTAAGCAGATGTCTGAGTGCAGATAGGAGGTCAAAAAGGTGAGGATCTACATCTGGCATCTCAATGGAGCTTACCAGAGACGAGTGCAGGGCGAGCAGCCCTTGTGAGTGGCATCGCAAGAGGGCATGCCCTGGTGCGGGGCGCACCAAGGCCGGCCATAGTGGGCTGTTTCAGTATCTGCGCTGCCATTATGCTATTTACAGCACCAGCGTCGCCGGTCTGATGCGGTCAGAGGAATTCCCAACCAGTCCAAAGCAACGTCAAGATCCTCCTTCGCAAAAACAATAATACACTGTTTGCACTGTGTTGGAGTCATCAGCGGCAGGTCAGGTGGTCGGCAGGGAGTTGTGCTGTAACAATCGCGGGGGGTTCTAAGAGTGAGTTACGAATGGCTTGCGCATTCGGTATGCTAGGATGCATGTTGTAGTCCACTGATACCTGTTATTGCAAAACAAGTCTGGCAGGTTGACAAAACAAGGCAGCAGCCATGAATTCGACACTTCTTCATTCCAGCACCCGCAGTGCCGCACGTTCAGCGCCTGCGAGGTCTCGTAGGCATCCAACAGTCAGAGTTCATGCCACCAACTGGGACCCTGAAAATCTCTTCAACGGAACAGCTCCAAATCAGGGTATCATAGAGCGACGATTGATGTCGAAGCAAATGGAAACAGACAAGGAGTTCGCTAAGGCTGTAGCTATGGCTCGCGACGAAGACCAGAAGAAGGTTATGCTGCGTAGGCAGTCACGCACACCACCCACGGACCACATAGAGCTGATAGAGTTCTTTTTGAACACACAAGCAGATGACATGGAGGTAGGTACCGAGTTGGGTCTATTTCTGGCCACCCATTGGTCTTGAAACATATGTTACCCGCTTATCTAGTAGACATTGTCCTGATACTTTCTCGTAGCGTATTGTGTAGGGTTCCTGGCTAGGGCAGCAAGTGTGCGCTCAGCGGCTGGAAGCCTTGGCTCCAGCTTGCAATAGCCCCGTCCCATTTGCTGGTGCTGTCAGTAGGCTATCAAACAGCACCTACGCCGTTTGTGCCTGCGGCATGCTTGGCACAGCAGCACTTGGCAGCTGACGTGTGCTGTCAGCTTGCATGCCAGGTCACACATGCAGTCACAACAAGCAGGCAGCAATACAGCAGCAAACAGCATTAACCCTGAAATCTAGCTAGCATTAGATTTTCTTGAAAGCATGCTGATTGCGTGCTACTGGTACCCAATATACAGCGATGTGAAGTGTTCGATTCAGCAGAGTGTCGTGTTGGCTGTTTGGCATCAGCCCTGGATCGTCAAGTCCCCTCCACCTATTGATTCATAAGCGTGTTTATCCCAACCTTACCATGTGACCCTGGCTTCCTATAATATTGCTCTCAACCCATCTTTGACAAGCTTCAGTAATACCTCTGTACCGACTCAGCTGAACAGCGCACTCACACCTGACATCAAAAGCTGCTGATGCTGCTGTCCCATACTGCAGTTGGTGGTGGCATGTGGCAGGTGCCTAGCCAATCCAGCTTGTCATCTGTTGGCTGGCCATATCATGTGGGACAGTATTTTTCCATCCTACCGTGTTTGTACCATCTCAGGAGCATACTTGCAAACCCAGTGTGTCTGTAATGCTGCCGCTGCTCGTGCTGCTGCCGCTGCTCGTGCTGCTGCCGCTGCCGCATCACTCTGCAGTTTGCGCAGACCACAACTGACTCCCAACTTCTTCAGACAGTTAGACACGCTAATAAGCCAACAACGATTCTCCCCAACACCAAGCAATGAGGGATTATCGCAGAGCTAGAGACACTTGAACAACGTGTAGGCAGTTCGCGTTCAAATATAAGCCATCGGCACAGCACAACTGCAGTTGACATTCTCTGCTGCTGTTGCTGCTGCTGCTGCTGGTTTTGATTTCTGCAGTTTGCGCCGCAGTCAACTTCGTCAAGCCAAAATTAATTCTCCCCAACACCATATGATGAGTTGTTAGCACAGAGCTAGGACACTTGAACGATGTATAGACAGTATGTGTTCACTTTCTTACACAGCCATTGGCGTAGCACAACTGAATCTGACATGACCTGCTGCTGCTGCTGCTGCTGCTGTTGTCGTTGTTTCTGCAGTTTGAAGTAGCCCGCTGCAGACCGCAGCTGACTGCTGACTTCTTCAAACAACTCGACACACTGGTGGGCCAGGAACGCTTCTCGCCCAAGCCAGACGAGGAGCGATTAGCAGAGCTAGAAACACTCAGACAGTACCTAGAAGAAGCAAAGGAAGCGGTAGACAAAGCAGTAGCAGCAAACATTAGTGCAGTAGATAGAATGAAGAAGTTGCTATCAGCCCCAGACAAAAAGGCGATGATATCAGAGATGGCTGCAGCAAACGAGATTGACATAGCGCTGATGGACTTGTTACAAAGTAACATTGAGGCAGCTAGGGGAGCCGGGCAGGAGAAAGCAGCTGAGTTCATGGAGAAGGTCAAGATTGCAGCAGCAAAGTTCTTGGTAACCACAGCTTGAGCTTGAGCTGGTCAACTGACTGCGGTAGTCATCAGTTCTAATTCCAGTTGCGAAACGGTTTGCAAGGGGTGGTGCAGCAGTGTCAACCGTGTTAGACACATAGCAGCAACAGCAGCAGTACCCACAACAGGAACTTGTAGTCAACAGCAGCAACCCCTGTGCTCACAGAAAGCGATTGTTAGCAGTACGCAACACGTCTGTAATGCTGCTGGATGCTTCTGGAAGCACGGCCCCATGGACTATATTGCATATGGCTAATGCATATGGATGCTGGTGGTTTTGAATGGGCTGTTGCCTCCTTGAGCGCAAGCACCCAGGTTGTCTGTAGTTTAAGTTTGGCCCACTGCTAGTCGAGTGTGTGTTGTCAAGCAGCTGGCCTGAATTACATGCACAGCAACCCTACAGCATTCGGTAACTGACTCTGACCTTGTATGGTGAATGACTTAGCAGCGTTGCAGACCTGGGCACTGGGTGGCTGCTGCTGCCACAATGTTCGACGGGTACATGTGTATTGAGTTGTATTGAAGTTGAAGCGGAGTTCTCCTTGCACAAGCTTCAAGCCTCCTGTGGTTGTGGAGCCATAGGGTGGTGGTGGTGGTGGTTGGTGGTGGACAGTACTGTGGACTGTTGTATGATCATCAAACTTAGCGGCTAAGTTTTGAGTTAGCTGAGTACATTTCATCTTGCAAGAGAGAGTGATCTAGGTCCACATGTCATGGCACACCTGGGAGTTGCTGTGGTATTTCCTCGGAGGAAGTAATTGCACGCGGGTTGTAGGCCGCAGGCAACTTGGTACGGTACCAATTGATACACTTGCAAGTGTATACACTTGATACACTTGATACACTTGCAATTGCCATGTTGTTGTGTCATGCACGTTGCCTGCTCTGTGTGGCTCAAGCAGAGCCAGGCACGTATGGTAATTACCATGATGCCATGGTATGGTACAGCGGAACATTGTAGCAGCAATGTTGTTGTTGTGCAGTTGGGAGGTGTGTCTGTCATGCATGTTCTGCATATGACACTAGAGGTTGTCATGCTTGTTCTCAATGTTAACAAATTATTATGAAGTTTTACTTCTGTTATGTTGTCATCAGGAACAGCACAGAGAGCTGACCCGCAAGCATGACACGACGGCTTGTGCCAGCGCATCTGACCTGTTGCATTGCATGGCTCAGTCACTTTTACTGGCACACATGTGTTTGTTCAGTCATGTGGGCTGTTCGGTCATCATGATGCTGTTGAATGCCGCCACGAGTGGTATGTGACGCAAGTACTTGATGAGCAGCACTGCACTGGGCAAGTCAACCAGTTTTGCAAAAAAAGACATAACAAAGTTTCCTGTGTTGTGTGTTGTTGTGAAAGTAACTTGAGCCAATTCAACAACTTGAAGGTAGATGCGCTAGCGCTGGCAATGCTGCAGTACTGCACTAGTGCCATGAGGGTTAACCTATGTTGTGTAGACAGAAGATGGCACTACAGGATCAACCTTCGTCACATGAGACGTGCAGGGGCGTCATGGCATAATTCTCAAGACGGAGTCGAGCCTAATTTGTGCTGCTCCGGTGCTGGCACAGAAAGTAACCTTGGGTTGCTTCATGCAGTCGCTTTGCAGCCTCGCATGGCTCCTGCATTATTCGCATACTGCATGTATCGTGTGTTATTGCTATTTGTTGTGTTCGAAGCTGTAATAAACGACTGATGTCCTTGGCTTTTGGTACAGGACTTGCCGGCCAACGTTGCCACTCGTTAGGACACGTGCGTCCTTGCGGCTGCCCACTTGAGAGCCGTACAACCAGCACCAATGCAGAAGTCTCGATTATAGTGAGTAGTTGAATGAGGTTAAAGCACTAGGAAGGCTTCAACGTGCTTCAAGCCATGCTCGACCAATCGGCTGCGTGTAACCCGGATCCCCTGTACGCCAGTCAGACAATCATCGCTTGACGCCGCGAAACCCTGACGTTGTTGCTGACAAACCAAAAAGACATAACTGACGGTATACGTGTTGCATCATGGCAATGACGTCGTCGTGCTTGCAGAGTGCACCGCGTTGTACTTGAATGTTTTGCAGTACACCACCTGGATTGCAGTGCGATCAGAGCACTGTCCAGCCGATCATCATGTTTTAAAGACTATCTATACTCTGTAAGCACCAGCAAACGTGCCGTGCTTGAGGCTGAGAACAGTTGCCTGGTTCACCCGCGTCAGCCGTAGCACGCGGCAGGTACGCTGCCCAATGAACGCAAGGACCTCGTGATATATAGACCCAGAGGCTGAATGTTAACCAGTGTACTCACCTATTTCTAGAAGGCTCAGTCTTGTGCTATTGTACTTGACAGAGCTTCCGCACGCACGCAGTACTGCAGAACAAGTAGTTGACTAGTGATCCTTACACAGGTGTGCTTGCTGCACTAATCCTTGTAACCTGCGTGTTGGGGATATGCATTGTTGTAGGCTGCCCGAACCTCGCGCAAATTTCACTAGTACTGCGCTCCAGCTGCACAACTGACTGGGACCAGATCATGCGGCTCGTTCAAACATGTGATCGCCACAACTCTCAATGGCTACATCCGCCTTTCAAGTGATTATTGATGTGTCATTGGACTTATTGCAGGCAATCTCGAGGCAACGAGTCTTCTTCTTCAAAGCAGCCCAAGCGACCTTTCCAGTCGTGGCACATAATGAACTACACAATCATTTTAGTGATGTGTTTTCTGGTCAGCGCAGCTGCTGGGGCATCAGGTATGCTTCCAGCGACGCAGCACACCCGAGACTGCGCAGTCAGCATGCTTTGACTCGAGCTCACGGTGCCTGCGACGTCTGCGCCTGACAGGATCCCCGTTGTTGACCATGTACTGCATACGTGAAAATCTGGATGCGCCCCAACGCCAGGCAACCGACTGACAGCTGCGTGCATGGTCAACAGCGTATCAAGGCAGCAATTGCTGCTGGGTCGATCCAGCAAAGGATGCATGCAGCCACGGCAGCCCAAACAACCTCACATCGTGGCAGGGTCTAAACGGCATTACAGCATCTATACTTGCTGATAGACTGACCACATACACGTCTGCTGTCTTTCTTGCAATGCAGCCTGTCAGCAGCTGAAAGCATGGGACCAGTGTGGCGGCAAGAGCAAATGCGTGGGCTCAAACTGCGGCGATAAGGCTTGGGCCACTGTCTGCTGCCCTGCTGGGACAACCTGTGTTCGCAACAACGATTTCTACTACAACTGTCAGCCTGGGTCCGCTAAGCCCCAGCCACCACAACAGCCCCGGCAGCAGCAGCAGCAGCGAAAGCCCTCAGTTCCAGCTCCTGTTGCACCGGCCCAGCCAAAGACACCAGCACCAGCCGCACCAGCCACGCCAGCACCAGCTGTTGAGGCTACAAAGGTCGGTGGTGACTACAACTATGGAGAGGTCTTGGGTCTCAGTATGATGTTCTATGAAGCACAGCGCAGCGGCAAGCTCCCGGCCAACAACCGCATCAAGTGGAGGGGTGATTCTGGCCTGACAGACCGTGCACCAGATGGTCGTGACGTTACTGGTGGCTGGTATGATGCTGGCGACAACGTCAAGTTCAATCTGCCTATGGCTTGGTCTGCTGGTGTGCTGGCATGGAGCGTTGTGGAGTTTGAGGAGGTAAGGCTCAGTGCCAGGTCACACTACTTATCGGGTGGCGGCCCCTTGCATGTAAAATACAGCAATATGCTTGGCATTCTATGTTGTATCAGCTAATCTAGCTCATGCACAAGTAGTGAAGGCTTCACTACTTGTACAGCGCGCCACAGCACTGTCCAACTGCCACCAGCAGCTGTTGATTCCAATGCCGTTGATGGGCCATCAGTTGTTGCCTCCATGCTGCAGGAAAGTTGAGCCCACCCTTAGCTAGCGGCAATGCTGTGCACGGCACCTGTTTGCAGTCACAGCTGCGTTTGCACACAGTAGAGAACAGCTGCCAGGGCCTGGCTGCGTTGACCGGGGCACATACTGCGCATCTGCTGATCCGCTAGTCGTGACTTGCCAGCTGTCCTGCATGCCCGTTGCTGAAGATTGCTGTTACGGATGCACCTGCAGGGCTACAAGTCATCCAAGCAATACGACTATGCGCTTGCAAACATCAAGTGGGCAACAGACTACTTCATCAAGTGTATCGGCGATGGCAAATCAAGCATCGTGGTGCAGGTCGGCAACGGCAACCAGGACCACGGCGTGTGGGGCCGCCCCGAGGATGCGAAGGGCCCAGTTCCCGTCTACAGTGTGACACCCCAGGCTCCTGGGTCAGATGTCGTGGGTGCTATGGCCGCAGCCCTTGCCGCTGCCAGCGTGGCATTCAAATCCGTGAACCCGGCATACAGTGCCGAGCTGCTAACAGCCGCTAAGAAGGGCTACGAGTTCGCCGCCAAGTATCCAGGAAGCTACTCGGCATCAGTCTCGGATGCCGCTAACTTCTACAAGTCTAACAACTACATGGATGACGTGGCATTCGCCGCTGCTTGGTTGTATATCCGCACCGGCGAGGCCTCATACAAGAACGCTGCACTGGAGTGGTATACCAAGCACCACGATCAGGAGAACGGAAAGGGTGTCTGGAACAACTTCGACTGGGACAGCAACAGCTGGGGAGTCGTGGTCATGATGACAAGGTAGGAAAAGCTACCAGGCAAAGCGCCTGGGGACTAGTCCTCAGTTTGTAGTTCTCAGTTTGTAGTACAGCCTCAGCCAACGAATTCCAGTTCAGTGTTCAGATTGTACATGAAACCAGTGCCACTCTGCGGCGGCCGCAGAGACATGATTGGGTCACATAGGTCAGCCACCCAGCAACCTATTGTCTGGCTGTGACGTTTGTGCTGCTGTATTTTACATCCATATCCCCCCTGCTACTGCAACAAGCTGCTAAATATGCTGCCAACGGCTTCACTGTCAACAGGATGTTCCCAGACAACAAAGTGGCACTAGAGCGCATCAACACATTCATCAATGCTTGGACCAAAGGCACAGATGGTGTTCAATTCACACCCAAAGGCCTAGCATACAGTGGGCCCTGGGGCTCACTGCGCCACACCGGCAACGCCGTCTTTCTGATGAAGGCTTTCGCCAACAAGGCCACAGCTAGTCAGCTACCAGCCGCCACCCGCCGTGCCATCGACTGCCAGACACGTCAGCAGCTGGGCTACATCCTGGGTGACACCGGCAGGTCATTTGTAGTGGGGTATGGTGCTAACGCCCCTCAGAGGCCTCACCATAGGTCTAGCTCATGCCCGGATTTGGGTAAGGAGTGCAGCTGGGACGCGTTTGACTCGCCAAACCCTAACCCCCATACACTATTTGGAGCGCTGGTTGGCGGCCCTGCAGCAGATGACAGTTATGTTGATGCTCGCGATGACTACATTAAGAATGAGGTAGCTACAGATTACAATGCTGGTTTCACAGGTGCTTTGGCGGCTGCACAGGAGGGGCTGCAGTGCAAGGCAGCCAGGAAGCTTGCTTTCTAGGGTCTGGAGCTCAGCTCTAATCTCATCAGGCTAGTTGTAAGCAATGGGCAGTTCATCAAGATAATAGGAAGATCAGAAGCTTAATGTGTTACCAATATAGCAGGCTAGCGCGTTGTATGTTATTGGCACAGTGATAGTAGGTGATGACTCAGTTGGATTCTGTTTCTTGGAAGGCTTTAAAGTTAATTCATAAGTTTCCTGTACTAGATGCCTGTTGAACGGCACTGCACAAGTGCTAACAGTCAGAAGAATGCAGTTCTTTTCTTTGTTCTGAGTAGTGCAGTGGAATACACTGGCTCAAGCTGATCACTGATTACTTGCTGAGCAAGCCAGCTATAGGATTGTATGTCGTACAAAGGGTGCAGTGCTCGATTGACAATGACTGCTTTGGCGCAGAGTAATCAACACAGCACACAACAGTCGCACTGCATAGACACCTTGTTTACAGCAGGCATGTAGGGTATCACTTTGGTAATGGACTGGGGGTGGCTTGATATCGTGTTGTTTCTGGCATGTCAACAGTTGGCAATTGCGCACACGTTTTTGCAGCTGTTGATTGTCTTTTGTGAACTCAATTGTGGTGTATAGCATATTCATTGATGCATGCACTTCAGGTTGAATAGCATACAGCAAGTTTGAACAGAGTTGTTGACAGTGTACTGCACTTTGTTGAATAGTTTGGATCACAAATTGAGAGCCATTGCTTTGCTGCTGCTTGCAAAGTTGTATACAGATTTTGACTAGTGCTGTTGTTGTTATCACTTTTTGATTACAGATGCATGTTTGATTACAGATGCATACTCATGTTGTTGACGCAGACGACAGTCTCATGCACGATTGCTGTTTTGTTCCTGCATTGCTCGCTGTTTAACTGCCCGAGTTGATTGTGACCAGTTGAGGTCCTCCAACTTGGTACTTGCAGCACCCAACCTTGTGTGGTGTGTAAGTCTTACGTGTGCACATACCATGGCAGGTTCAGCCTTTTGTACCATACAATAGGACCATAATGGTTCAGCCTGTTGTGTGGTCAGGCAACAAGTCCCAATGCCTATGCTTGCAGCACTGGCTTCTGCCCTGGCCGCCAGGTTGTAAGCACAACCTTGGTAACAACAGTACGGGCAGATGGTGGCTCACAAGGCAGTGAGACTTGTCAAAAGTATCCGAGGGCTTGAAGCCTTTGCAGGGCTGCTGGCAAGTGTGGCCACAAAACGGACCATGATGTGGCTAGCTGCAATCCTGCACTGCAGCTAGGACCCTGCATCTGAAAAGCCCCACTGTCACCTCACTCCATGGCTTTGTGTTGTCAAGCCTCAAAACAGCAAGTGCTGATCAGGCGAAACCTAGCAGTACAATGCTGACAGCAGCACTGCTGCTCTATAGACCGACTTGTGTATGCTCATCTACATAATATTATACAACACAGCAAAACAATGCGGTGTACACAAAGAACCGTTCGGTCTACGGAAGACACACCAGTCATGCACACAATATATGTGGCAAAAGGCCTTGATGACACTGTTTTGATTCTGGAACGACGCTAGTTCTTTTGTTGAAATGCCACCCCCATGATTGATGTGATCTGAGCCTGCGTCCAGAAAGCAGCTGCCTATTGCTCAACACTCTGGCAGTCACCACTTCAAAAACCACACAGGGATCTCACAGTCCACAACCCTCACTGGGGAGACCATCTTCGTTTCACCCGCGATGAAGCTTCGATTCTTACAATCACACCGCACACCTGAAATAACACCATCATGGTGACCAAAGCTGACAACATTGCCACAGGGTGCTGTTGCTGTGCGCAACGCACGGATCAACCGTGATCCAAACACCTCATTCTTGCCGTCAACAAGGTGTTGGCACAGGACAGATCCTAGGCGTGTGACTAGGCTGTCACTGAGGCCATCTCGCCTGTTGGTGTCTGAGAACCCTAGCAACTCTTTCAAACCCAATGAATTGATGGCAGGGTCGTCCCACTCAACCTTTTTGAATCTGCAAAACCTGCCTTTGCAGTTGACCGCCTTCAGAATAGCATCAACGAGCATGGCTGGCGGTTCAGGGATGACATACGCCCTAAGCCTAGGGGAGTCCAACTCGCGATTCGGTCCTTCTTGCCTAATCAAAAACAGCGCCAGATGCTTGGAGCGACCTGGCACTTCATGCGGCTTATACTGTAGCATCTTTTGAGCCACAAGGGGTGCTCTCTCTGCTATGTAACAGGCTTCCCACAGGTTTATGACCGCTGCATGCCGGGCTTCCAGGGTGCTCAGGGGTGGCAGCCAGTGGCTGACCCTTCCAGGCACACCATACTGCTTCAGCATGGATGCCAGGTCATTGCAGAGAGCTTCTGGGGAGCCAGCGGCTTGCAGCATTTCAGTTAGCCCTTGGACAGGTAGGTAGGATCTCCTGCAAAGGCATCAGGCGCACATTAGAAGTTGAGGCTACTAGATGCTGTTCTGTCCTGTTGGCCACTTTGGAATACAATGCTATCGTAGTTGAAGAGTGGGTGGCACTGGGCTGTTACTGAGCACGCATGTGAAGCAAACATACTCTCCTGTAGCCATTGTATGCGCAAGGATGCCAGGAAAGGCTGGCACGGTTTAAGTATGGGTGGCAAGTAATGCAGGCCAAAAACTTGGCCAACCTGCAAAGAGCAGATGCCACTCCCGAATCAGCCGTGCGATTGTGCTGTGCGCATGGGCTGTTGATTTCATCCTTCAGCTGTAAGGCTGTACCCTCGGCTCGTATGCCAGGCCCAGCTTCAGGGAGAGCATTACAACAATCAAACAATATCAGTAAAACCAGCGCCTTTATCTTCAGCATGGTAGTAGTGGAAACAAGCTCAAAGGGCCACCACCGTGGGACGTCCCTTGGCATACGCTCGCCGCTGAACTTACACTGGCTCACAAGGCCGGGCAGACTCAACCAACGGAACAGAGTTTGCCCACAAACGATGGTTTTGCTTGACGGTAGTCACGTGTTTAATGCAGCGACAAACATTGGAACCCACATCGCGCGGCTAACCGTGCCGCACACCCGTCGCCGCCATGGCCAGGTATCCGGGTCAAGCCAGTAACCGTCCATCACGCATGTGCTACTGGGCAGCCGCTTTGTCAAGCTACCAAATATAAGTGCAATTGTCACAAGGATTGTGTTGTCACGTGGCAAGGGCACAGATTGGCCTGAGCCTGAACCAACACCGCCGCAGGTCGCACAACTAGCGCGGCTAATCGAAGCCTTGGAGCTTGAAGCGGGAACCGTACGGGAAGGCAGCACATCCAGCAGCTGTCATGCATGCTATCACACCACCAGCTGTCGTAAATAGGATGGAATAACAGTTGTTTATCCGCCTGTGAAACATCGGGCGCAGGGCCGATGGCCGTAGGGCTATGGCTAAGGGGTAACAATGATTATTACCACCAGCTGCAGTGCAGCTTCCATTGTTGAATCATGATTCGAATGAATTCATGCTGAGCAACATTGATGCTCTCACGCAGCAATGCCTCTGCTTCAGCAAAACTTTGCAGTTTAGCGTCACACATGTACACCCGGTTCTATTGCCAGCTATCTACAAAGCTACATCTTGCAATGTTGTTTAACACTCTGCCGACGCCACAAAAGCACTGCTAGAACACCATCAGCAGCCTATACACGCTGAACAGTCAAACAATCAAGAAAACAACATTCAGGTCACAAGTCTACAGCTGCCAGACTAATGCACTTCAAGTTGCCCTAGTTGCACTCAACCATCATGTTACACACCAAGAGCTATCCTGCCCCCCATACATTCACCTTGTGCTGCTGCGCCTACGACCCCCAACACCATCTTCAATAACAACACCCTTAGCCTGTAACCGCTGCAACCGCTCAAGCAGCATTTGCTTATCCCCACTACTTAGTTCGGCATTGTTTGCCAACTGCCGCTGCAGCTCAGTGGCTTCGGCCTCTAATGCTTCCGTGTCATCCCGCTTGATTACCCGAGGCTTTGTTAGCATTACTGCTCGCCGCTGACCTCTGCCTATCCAACAGCCATCTGGTTGGGGGCTGCCGAATCGCCATTTGACACCTACAAACAAGCACGTGGTGTGGTGCAAAAGTTCACATACACACACGTTGCGCAGACATCCCTCCAGCAGATGGAGCTTGAACAGTTCCGATCTCCACCCTAAGGGCAAGATGCATTCACTTCTGCTTCTCAGCTTAGGCTGATTCTCCGGCGCTGGACCCCAAAGCAAAGCAACAGAAACCAGGCTTCGTAATCCCAGAAGCATGATTGGTGGTTTAAAGCCTGTAATCTCCAAGCAGCAGTAAATCCCAACAATCTGCCGACCTTTGAACTTGTGCTCAATCTCCAATTTGTCCAAGCACCATCCACCCCCAATAGCCGCTCCATCCGGCTCATGCCAGATCCTTACAGCCGCCACCTCCCCCACATCCCCCTCATCACTGTACACTGTAAACCTGTCCACACAGCCGCGAGCGAAGGAGCCCTTCTCCCTAGGCAACTGAGCAGTCAGCAAGACATTGTCTTGTGGTAATGCGCTAAAGCTGTAGCTACTGCTGCCGTTGCTGCTCAAGCCTAGGACCTCAAGTGTGACCCGTTGGCCGGCTGGCAGGCCCGCAGACACTCTATCTGCTGTGTAGAACCGCAGTTGATACTCGGTAG
Organism: Coelastrella sp. UTEX B 3026; assembly: GCA_002588565.1. Lineage (NCBI taxonomy): Eukaryota > Viridiplantae > Chlorophyta > Chlorophyceae > Sphaeropleales > Scenedesmaceae > Coelastrella > Coelastrella sp. UTEX B 3026. The sequence continues at coordinate 9,236 of NSMO01013440.1, read as the reverse complement.
GCTTCCGTGTGGGTTTAGCTGCGACTAGGGGTACATCTGTCAGTGCTGTGCCGCTGTTTCTGCTGTTGCTGGCTGCTTGGGTGCTAGCCGCTGCTTTCTGCTTGGACGCAGCAAGCTCCTGCTGTTGGTGCTGAAGCAGTCGAAAGCTGCTGAGCTGTGGATCATCATCACCGCCTGCTGCTGCTGCTGCTGCCAAGCCAGCAGCCTTAGCAGCAGCGTCCACCCTGCGATCTGCAGCAGCAGACCCTTTGGCAGCAGCAGCAGCAGAGCTAGTGCCACCCATCATAGACATGTAGCTAGTAGCAGGCGTATCTAGCGTAGTAAACTCTCCACCGCCCTGGGCTTCCAGCAGCTGTTCTTCTGTGAAGCTCTCTACGCTGCTGCTGTCGTCATCGTCGCTGCTGCTGTCAAACTCCAACTGTTCTGCCCACTCGTTGAATCGAACAACCTTGCGGGGCCGGCTGCCTGTGTAGCTGCAGCAGCTGCTGCTGTTGCTGACCCTATACTGCTGCTGCTGCTGTTGTGTGGGCTCGGGATTCACCAGATCAGCATCCACACTGGTGGCCTCAGCCGCTGCTGCTGCATCAGCAGCAGTATCACTGCTTTCCTGCTCATCTCCACAGAAGGATGTCTTGGGAGTTGGCAGCCGCTGCTGTAGTCGCTTACTGCTGAAACCCACAGGGCTGTCCCCTGATGGCCCTACTGTCTCATCCTCAGAGCTGTTCAGATGCAGTGGCACCTGCTTGATGCTGCCAGACACACGTCTACTGCCCTTGTTGCGGTTGGGAGGCCCCAGCTGCAGCTTAGCGGGTGAAGGAGAGCGCCCGCTAGTTGCTTCTGCTGCTGCGACCGATGCTTTCAAGGATTCCCCTTGTGCAGTTAGAGCAGCGATGCTGGTGCCAGCTTGCTTCTGCTGCAGACTTGGAAAGCTAGCTGGGCCCTCTGCTGCTGCTGCTGCAGGAGCACTAGCATACAATACATGATCACCATAGGATGGTGGTTGTGCACTATGCTGCCGGCTGATTCCTGTGCTGCCCCCATACTCAATACTGCTGCTACGGCGCTTCAGCGGGGACCCTAAGCGCTGCTGCTGCTGCTGTGCGATCTGGCAGCAGCGTGGCGAGCCCCTGTGCAACAACTCTATATCGTCCAAAGGAGTAAATCCTGCTGCTGCCGGCGGCAGGGCCTCATCCTCGCTGGTGCTGCTACTGCTGCTGGGCCTAGACTCTGCTGCTGCATTATTTGTGACTAGCGGAGCCAGCGGATAACGCTCGCTTGGTGTCACCACTTGCTGCTCTGGTTGTTGCTGTGTTACATGCCCCATAGACTCGCCGGTCTGCTGCGGGGCACTCTGAGGAACTGTCAGTATAGCTGCCAGCTGTGGCTGCGGTAGTGCCGCAGTTTCAGCACCACCATCTGGCCCCACTACTTCAAGAAGCTGCTGCTGTTTAAAATCCACAAGAGGTTGTGTGGAATCAGCAAGCTGCTGCTGCTGCTGCAAGGCTGAACCATCAGCTGCTGTCGCAGCAGCCACTGCTGAGAGATCAGTGCTGCGGCTGCCGCCGTTGAACGAGTCGAACGGGTTGTTACTGTGGGTCGAGGGCCCAACACGATCTGCGGCTTCTGCCGCCGCCCCTGCTGTGGCTGCTGCAACAGCAGCAGCGTCATCAGCTGACCAGAACGGGTTGTTGCTCTTCCTTACACTCCAACTGTTGCCAGCTTTATTGCTGGCAACAGCTGCAGAGTCATCTTGATCATGATGCTGCAGCTGTTCACGTTCACCACTGTGCTGCTGCTCCTGCTGCAAGTCAGCAGCAGTCAGTGCCGGCAAAGGGCAGTTCACAGCAATGCCGCTTGCAGATAACTGCATCTCTCTAGCACCAGCAGGTGGCAGCCCGGTGCTCAACCCATCTCCTGTTCCACCTGCTGACCCACGCTTAGCTGGTATGTCATCAACCTCCATCCCCTTGATCCATCCTTGCCTGTTACTGAATTGCCACCATTCGCCTGACCTGACATGCTGCACTACAACCCAATCCAACAACCAAGCTGACCGGTAATGAACCCCATCATGCCAGATCGACAGGCTACTAAACCCTGCAGGCTCAGGGACTGTACTGCCCAGCATCAACCAGTCCTGAATTGTACTGCCTGTTTTGAAGCTGCAGCGCTGCTGTAAGTGAGACAGCTGGTGGACGTATGTCTGACCTGAGGCGCCAGTCAGACATACGGTGGCCTGCAGGAAAAGGACACCATGGGCAGCACAAGCAGAGCACTTGCTCTAGTGTATGATTAGCAGCCAGACCGTTAGATACTGCAATGCTGTATGCTGGAAAGAACACCCAACTGCATATTAGGAAGTCGGCTACTTGTAAATTACTGTGTCTACTCCAGGCTCAAATAGACTGCCACAGTGCTGCTGGACTGGAGTCACATATGGGAGGACTTGTGCTGAATCATCCAGGGTCTGCTTCTAGGTCAGATCATCAGCAGTTTCTTCTCTATTGGGGTGCGGCGCCAATAATCATAGAGCTATGGCTGGTAGATGGCTTATATACAAATCAACAGCTTCCACCCTACCCTGGTGCGTGTGCCTGCTCCCTGTTTGCCACTTGTATGCACAGCAATCCTATAGCTACCAGCTTGCTGCTGCCAATCAGCAGGCGGAGGTCCCCCAGCCCATTGTACTGCTGCCACACCCTCACCACCAGCAGCAGCAGGACTTGCTGGCTCACTGTCTAAGTCCGTCGAGCTGCTGCTGCTGCTAGACAGGTCTGACAGCTCTCTGGCAGCAGCAGCAGCAGCATCAGGAGGGTCCACAGGCCCAGCCTCATCTGATCTAGCATTGTACTTAGGAGGTTGTGGTTCAGAAGGAGCCGCAGCAATGCTCCAACTGCTATTACTGCCGCTGCCACTGTTGCTGCTGGCAGTCAGTACAAATGCTGACTTTGCCTGCTCCTGCTGCTGCTGGCCGTCAGTGGCAGCAGCAGCAGCAGCAGCAGAGTTGCGTTCCAGAAGCCTCCCTGGTCTCCGCGGCGCTGCTGCTGACACACCCCCACTGCTGTTGCTGTTGCCAGACGGCCTGATGTCTTCCTCATAACCTGCGCCTCCTCTAAGCCTGAGCACTAGGCAGCTCTTGCTGTCGACTGCTGCATTCCTGTTTTGCTGGAACAGCTCAGACCATTTTTGCTGCTGCTGCTGCTGGCAGCTTGACAGGTCACTGTCATGACACTCATACTTTCTGCAGCAGTCATCGTCAGTATCAGCTGATCTATAGCAGCCATCAGTCCTCAACTGCATAACAGGCAACTCGTCATCATACTGCACCCCCTGCTGCTGCTGCTGCGCACCATGGTGCTGCCACCCAGCCAGGTCACTGTCACAACTGCCTCGCTGGCTGCCGCACTCACTGTAGCAGTCATCGTCACTATCAGCTGGTTCATAGTAGCCACCACCCTTAATGCGCATGACAGGCAACTCGTCATCTGACCCAAAATCCAGTGAACCATCCTCTGCATCATCTGTACCGCTATACATCCAACTGCTACCACCGTACTCTTGCACCTGGAACTGATCATCCTGCTGCTGCTGCTGCTGCTGGTGTTCATCAAGCTGCTGCTGCTGATTCTGCTGGTCATAGGCGGGGTTGGTATAGCTGCGATGTTGCTGCTGCAGTTGATCAGGGCCCTCTACTTGCGCTGCTGTACTGGGCTGCTGCTGCTGCTGCTGCTGCTGGTAAGCAGGATTGCTGTGGTGCTGCCAATGATACTGCTGCTGGAATGGACTGCTACAGCTCTCTACCTGGGATTCTTCACTAGCAAGCAAGTGCTCCAACAAGTTGGTGTTCTGATGCGCTGGTCCAAGATCACCATGTGCGGCAGCAGCACCAGCAGCAGCAGCAGCAGCAGCAGCAGGGACAGCAGAAGCTGTATAATGGTACTCAATGACGCTCTCATCGTCGCTGCTGCTGCCGCTTTCATCAGCACTGCTGGACTCTTCGTCGTCAGTATACGCCCCTAGGTCACCACTCACGGCCGGCTGCTGCCACTGACGCCGCTGCTGCTGCCGGTTGGCTGCTGCTGCAGCAGCTGACCTTTCAGCTTCTGGTGCTGCTGCTGCTGTTTGACCCCGTGCACCCCTCGGGCTTCCACCGTCCCCTGCCTGTTGCTGCTGCAGAACATGAGGGGAAAATGCCTCTAAACCCTCCGGGTCCACAGCTGCTGCTGCTGCTGATGCCTGCGACAGCTCAGCACTGGGCAAACCTCCGTCGGAACCGCTTACATCTGCAAACTCGCAGGATGCATCAGTGTTAGCTGTTGCATAGTGGCTGGCTACTGCTAGTGAGCCATGGCTACTGCCTGTGTGAACAGGGCCTGCAGGATGACCACTTTCTGTGTTACCACCACGCTGGCAGCTCAAGAGAATCTCCTGCTGGTCTATGAGACTCTCCCCGGTTTCCAGGAGCCTCTGTAAGGACAGTGCTGGGACAGGGCTGCCAGCTCGTGTGCTGCTGCTACTGCTTCTAGCTTCCTGGTCGCTGGCAGCAGCAGCAGCGGGATGTGCAGTGGCAGCAGCCACTGCAGAAGACCACAGAGCTGTTGCGATTGGGTTGAGTACTGTAGCTGGCCGATCTCTGCTGCCCTCGGCACTGCTGTCACCCCTTCGCTCCTGTTCATCTTCTTCAAAAGCAGCATTCTTGTAGACTGACAGAGGTGAAGTCATCGTGCTTGCTGCTGCTACTGCTGCTGCCACATCAGCAGCAGCATCGATCTCAGCGGCAGCAGCTGCTGCTACAGCTGCAAAGGTTGCGCCGCTTTGTGAGAGGCTGTGCTGCAGCATATGTGATGATGCAGTCGACATACGGGGGGTGCCTGCAACCACACAAGCAGCAGGCCGGTGGTTCTGCAGACATACTCCCAAGTTGACATCACACATCTGACCTGTTGCATGGCTCATTTACTTTGACATCTGCATTTTCTACACGAGCATCCATAAAACACTGCCAGGTGGCCCCTATGTTGAGCACCATAATGTCCTGAGCTTGACTGTGTTTGACAATTCACTACTTAGCAGGCATCAGAGAACAGCCAGAACACAATCAAGTGTGCAGATATGCATGTGGGTTGAGGTTATTTTTGCCTGCAGACATACCTAGCAGCGGTGTGAGCTGACCCCGGCTCCGAGCTGATCTGGCAGACACCGGTGGCAAACCATCTAGTTCGTCGTCATCGCTGCTCCCATCAAATAAGCTGTTCTCAAACACTGCACTATCACCAATACCGTGCCCAGACATCCCACTAGCACGCAGTGCTGCTGCAGCAGCAGCATCAGCAAAGTCGCCACTAAGCTGACCAGCTGCTGCAGCAGCAGCGGCGGCAGCAAGCGGTACCAGATTGCTGCTAACTTCATCCGAGTCCCGCAACCCTTCCCAACTCGCACGTTGCTCAGGCCCGGTATATGCATCAAACCCATTGCCATATGCTGCAGCTGCAGCAGCTTCTCTAAAGGATGGCGAGTTCAAGCTATCCACACTAGCACGCATGCCATGCCTGGCTGAAACTGATGAGCTGGTATGCAGCAGGCTCCTGGTGCCATCAGCTGCTGCTGGGCCAGCAGCAGCAGCAGCCGCTGCCGCGGCCACAGCAGCAGCGTCGTACTGATGGCTGGGCGAGGCCTGTGGTGTCAGCAGCAGACCATGCTGGGCACCTGCAGCAGACGCTGCATCATCCCTTGCTGCTGCTGCTGCTGCTGCTGCTGCTGCTGCTGCTGAGGTCCCAACTGCACTGCCTACTGGTGTGATCTGCGCAGATCTGAGATCATCTGGCTGATCACCCAAACCCTGGATACTGCGGTGCTGCCGCTGCTCCCAGTGCTGCCGCTGCTCCCAGTGCTGCCGCTGCTCCCAGTGCTGCCGCTGTGGTGTTGTGGCTGCACTGGTAGCTGTGGATGCCCAAGCTCCCCCGGGGGTGTACTCAATCTGAGGTACAGCAGGTGTGTTGCCTGCAGTGTGCAACAAGGACAAATGTTACAGCATTGCCATATTACTAAGCGATAAAGTGCAGGCTGAGTGCATTGCTAGCGGCTGGGCCAGTGTGTTTCATCAAAATGAGGCTGCATGTAATGGTGGTGACAGGCCGGAGGCAGTTGTACAGGACATAAAACCGAAAACAGAGAGTGAGTGCTTGACAGGGTTTCATCTGGTCTTGCCCTTTGTTGGTCTCAATCGGTTTCCTGTTGGGTGTGGAGAGTACCATTCTAGATGGTGAGGTGTCCACTGCAACTCCTCTCTCTCTCTCTTTCTCTCTCTCTCTCTCTCTCTGTGTGTGTGTGTGTGTGTGTGTGTGTGTCTCTCTCTCTAGTTGAATAGTGGCTGCGTGTACATGCCGATGTATGCAGGGCTCTACATACTTTCATCTGTGCTTCACGGGGTCATTTGATGCCCAACCTACCTGCTGTAATGCTAAGCCCAGGATTTTACGCAAGTCCATGAACTTAGGCCGCATGAAACAGTGCTGACAGGATGCTAGTCACCGACTAGACTGCTAGTCAAACAGAAGCTGCGTGTACATTTTGATGTATGTAGGGCTCTACATACATATTCATTTGTGCTTTACGGAGTCATTTGACGCCCAACCCACCTGCTGTGATGCTGAGCCCAGGGGTGAGGCCAGGGGAGCTCAGGCTAGTTGAGGGCTGTGGTGTGCCGTAGGGTCCAATAGCAGCTAAAGCCTCTTCTAGGTCATCACGCAGTGCTTTCACCTGCAGCACAGGCAAAGGCAAGGGAGCAGGCAGACAGGTCTCGGCCTTTCAACAGGATTGAGAGCTGTGACTATTAAAAAAGTGGGGTCTGATAGCAGCTATCAAACAAGAAGTGTACAGCGCTGAGGGTATGACAGGGGTTCTTCTGAGTCCCGAGGTTGGGCCGGGTCAAATCACAGCCTGTTGGATCATTGTGTGGGTTGTGCAACAACAAGGGGAAAACAGCAGAAGGAGCTGTGAACGCTTGCCATTCTTTATTGCTCTCTGACGTTGGTTAAGTGTGAGCTGGCAAGTCAAGGTGACCATCGTCTCTGCCTTGTGCTGCTGGTTGTGAACTGTCATGCAACTTATGCGAGACTGTTGCCTATCAGAAAGCCATGACTTATGGTTGAAATTTCATTATGACACAGGGGTTGCGTCATAGAGCACTAGATCGTCCATACATGCAGACCAGTGAGTTCAAATCTATGTGCCAGCTGATTTGCCAGGTGCTCACCTTCTCTGTTGCAGTACCAGCCTCCAAGAGTGCTTTAGCTGCATCCGCTGCTGCCGCAGACACACTGCCAAACAACTGCTGCACCTGCTGCTCAAGCTGCTGCACACACAGCACACTCTCTCCATCCGTATGCTGCAGGTGCTGCACCTCATGCCCCAGCTGCTGCAGCTGCGACTGCAAGCCTTGCAGTTGCTGCACCTGCTGCTCAACTTGTTGCACGTAATGCACGCTTTCTTCATCCGTGTGGTGCAGCTGCTGTACTTCCTGCCTCAGCTGCTGCAGCTGTAGTTGCAAGCCCTGCTGCTGAAGTTGCTGAACCTGGTGCTGTAGCTGCCGCATAGCTTCCCCACCATCGTATGCTGGTTGGTTTGCCACCTGCTCAGATACCCGCAGGATGCGCTGGTTCAGCTCGTGTTGCGCTTCCTGCAACTGCTGCTGTAACCGCTCCAGGCACTGCTGCACTTCCTGGCTTGCATCTCTGGCCGCCTGCTGCAGCTGTTCCGCAGCAGTCTCCTGTGCCTTCTGGACCTCCTGCTGCAGATGCTGCAGAGCGCTGCCCTGCTCTTTCAGTTGGCTATGCAGCTGCGGCAGCACTCCTTGCAGCTGCTGGGCCATCTGCTCAACAGCTGACCCTTGTTCCTGGATTTGTCCATGCAGCTCGGGTACCAATTCATCCAGCTGGTTTGCCATCTGATGCAATGCAGTGTCTTGCTCTTCAAGCTGCTCTTGTAACTGTGGTAAGGTATCCTGCAGCTGGCTCCTGAGCCGCCCTACAACAAACCCTTGCTGTTCAGCTTCTGTGCGCAAGGCTTGCAGCTGCCCTTCTACATGCAGTATCAGAGTGCCCTGCTGTGCAACCTGCTCTTGCAGCGGAAGCACTGCTCCCTGCACTTGATCTCTGACCTGCTCTGCAACCACATTCTGCTGCTCTGCTCCTGTGCGCAAAGCTTGCAGCTGTTCCTCTATACGCTGTACTGCAATAGCCTGGTCCTGGAGCTGCTGTGAAGCAGATGCATGCTGCTCCATCTGCTTTTGAAGCTCGTGCATCTGCTGGCCTACCTGCTGCGATGCGTTGCTGTGCTGTTGCAGCTGTGATACTGACTGCTGCAGTTGCTGCAAGAGATCACTGTGCTCTTCAGTGTGTCCTGCAAGCTTGTGTAGCTGCTGCTGCAGGTCTTGTAATGTCTCAGTCTGCTCAAGCAGCTGCGGCACTGACTGCTGCAGTTGCTGAAGCTGCTGCAAAGCAGGGTTATGCTGCTCAAGTTGCTGATGGACCCCCTGGAACTGCTGCTCTAGCTGCTGTACTGAGTCAGCATGTACGTGCAGCTGCTCAACTGCACTGTTGTGCTCTGCAACCTCTGCATGCAAGCTTTGCAGCTGCTGCTGCATGTCTTGAATCGCAGCTGCCTGTTCTGGCAGTTGCGACAGTGCTTGCTGGAGCTGCTCAGCTGCAGCGCTGTGCTGTGAAGCCTGCGCCTGCAGCTCTTGCACCTGCTGCTGCACTAGCAGTACTGAATTGCCGCTCTCCTGCAGCAGTTGCAGAGCACTGCTGTGGTCTGCAACCTTACTCTGCAAATCCAAAACCTGCTCCAGGGCCTC
>NSMO01013403.1:16763-34729 GCA_002588565.1 Coelastrella sp. UTEX B 3026 | reverse complement strand
TGGCCGGCATTTCGTTCAGCAGTGTCAATGCTGGTATTCAGCTCCGTGCAATTGCAAGCCAGCTTATATCCTTTTGAGCTGTCACTAATCAAGAGCTAAGGAACGGGAGGCATCTGTGAACAGGGGATGAGACCTCACATTTCTCAAAATTCAACACACTTTCGGCATCCGTATACAGCACTATCTGCCCCGTAGGTACTATGGTTTTCGCCCCCCGGTATCGTGGAGACGCTTACCGCTGAGTGACGTGGAGGTAATCGCGGGGCTACCGACGGACGCTGGCGGCACGTGCATCTCACTGGGACTTACCGGGGATTACCGACAGCTAACAGCACTTAGCGGACGGTTGACGATTTCTGTCGTCAACCGTGCACACTCCCCTCATAAAAGCCGAGCCTGCTTCAGTATCCTGGTAACCTAGTCATCATCAAAAGCCGAGCCTGCATTCAGCTGCGCACCGGTTGAGTCGCTTTGATCAGGCAGCACTGTTTGAATCAGACCATCGCGTTGGGAGTGCTGGCCGGGTAGAATAGCCGAGAACTGCGCCAGGTGAGCGGTTGAGCAGCTCCGCCAGAAAGGAACAGCTGAAGTCGTTCAGCCGCACGTGCCGGTTGCAAGGTCATGCAGTCACTGCATGGCATGCTTGCTTGGCACTTAGAGGTCTAATGCATCGATGATAGGGCTGGCAAGTACCCTGTCAGCAGCAACGGTTGTTGCATGACAGCAGTTTCCATCTGGAACCTGCAGACAGCATATACTTTTCCAACAGACTTGCTATAAGCCTGAACCCCAAAAACCCGGTTAGGGCGAGCACGTAATCGAGACTCTGAGCATCTGCCATCCTTGCTGCTGCTGTTCTTGTGCAGACCACCCATTCACCAACTGACACCCTGATATCTGCACACCCTTCCACACAGCACACATGATGCGTCGAATACTCAAAGTTGGGGCCCTGTCTGTCCTACTGCTGTTGGCCTGTGCAGCATCCCTACACTCTGCCTCAGCAGCGGACCACCAACGTGTCCGAGGCTCCAGACAGCTACAGCAATGCCAGGACACAGCAAGAATCTGCACTAAAACCTACGCCTCATGCCGGAACCCAAGAGTAGCAAGCCTGTGCCCCTGCAAATGCAGTACTAGTGGACCCTGCATTTGCCCAGCTTTATATGCGCCTGTCTGCGGCGTGGATGGCAAGACCTACTCAAATGCATGTGAGGCCAACAACTGCGGCAATGGTGTGGCTGTTGCCTATGAAGGAGAGTGCCGTCCAACTGGTGGCGGTTGCGCTTGCACTAAGATATATGCACCAGTGTGTGGAGTGGATGGGAAGACGTATTCCAACAAGTGTGTTGCTGAGAACTGTGGCAATGGTGTTGCTGTTGCATATGACGGTGAATGCAAGTAGATGGACAGCGCCGCTGGACAGTCGTGTGCTGAGCTGAGTCGCTGTCTTGAGCATTAGAGCAGTGTTGTGTCCATGGTGCTGTGGACTGTCATAAAAGTCCTGCTGCTTGTTGCTGACACTGTCATTCCTGTGGTGATGGCTAAGCAGTAGCAGATGATGGTGAGGAGGGGCTGGGTTGCAATTGTGAAAGGCAAGTCTGAACATTGCAGAATTCCACAGGACGCCGTGCCACTCAGCTGGTGCAACCATGTACCGCTGCCGTGTCTGAATTAATAGCAGTAATCAGAAACGCAGACTCGGCTGGTACCTGTTGTTATGTCACATTCGCCTTCAGGATACTCACATGGTCAGGGTTTCAATGACATTGCCGATGCCATCAATGACTGATATTGTGCACTGTTGCCCTCCGAGGCTCGCGACTAGTTTGCGTTACAAGGTGCAGGTTGCTCCTGCATTTTGGTGAGGCAGGCACAAACTACTGGAAACAGTGAGACATAGGAACAATTGACCAACTCGAGAGTCAGTTGCGTACTGCGTAACAGTATTACACATCTTAGGCGTAGATTACCTTCCAATTTTACAATGTCACCCCGGGTACAACCGGTTCACTTGCTCAAGCAAATCTTGATGTTGAATTTGTCCTGCTGCAACCCGAACTGTGTTCATGCGGGACAACAATATCAACATCCACGTACAGTACGCCTCACTAAGAGATGCCAAGGATTACCCCATACTACTGTGTTGACACAGACGTGTGCCAATGTTACTGACCTGAACGTATTCTACATATGTGTTAGCGCCAACAAAACAATCGTCATGTTCAACTAGCTCCAATTCAAATGCCGAGTGAGCACGATGTACTGTACAAGTTGTACTCCCCAGCAGAAGACTTTACATCCACCAAACTTTGGCAACGGTGGCAACGGTTGCCATAAGAAACAAGCTCAGTGTCATACTAGCATGTCTTCAGAGTTGCAAGTACAAGCTTTCCCCACTCCCTTGGAGTGCCCACGCTCCCACCACCACCATCACTATCACCACCACCTTCAGATGCTATAGCCAATACTGCTAGCATTACGCCAGCTGCAGCAGCTCGCATGTGTTGAGTGTTCATTGACAAGTATGCCACCAGGGATTACACATCGTGGCTTGCTGGCAGCTGGGAGAAGCTGTCAGGATGCAAAGCATCAGTGCTATAAACCAGCCAGCATGCAGCACTACTCGGTGCTTGCTGCACTAATGAACGCTGCGGCCACGACCCCACGCCGATGTTAACCAGGCAGGTTCTGAACAACTATCATTTCAGATTGACGGCAGAACGCTGACACTGCAGCATACTGTGTAACTGTGAACCCGACAGTGCCTAACTTATCCAGATACAAATAAGATTGTTGATTGAATCCTCAATTCATGTGGTGCAAGACCAATTGTAGACCCCAGGCTTGCAAGGTGTTAACACCAGCGATTGCCTGCATGATGTACAGCAGTCAAGGCCACAACAAGTCTCTCAGTACTGGTGGAGTAGCTGTTGCTTTGGCAAAAGAATGGGCACTGCATGCAAGTAGTCAGCAACAAATGTTCAGCCTAGTATATGTTCAAGTGCATGTCCAAAGTGCTACTACACACACAGTGTCTAGTGTGAGATACTTGCTAAGCAAGGGCTTATAGCCGACGGGTAGTACCTCACACCTCTCTCATCCCCATCCCCCCAAACCCCCTACCCCACCCTAATAAATATATATAGCAAAGCCGAGGGTCAGTCAATGCTCTCACCTCCGTCAGGATCATTCCAGTGAACCCAAGCATGGCCAATCTTCCATTCCAGTTCTCAGCCTTGGGACTCCAGCTCAGGCCTAGGAAGTTATTGGCAAAAGGTTCCTTGCGGGAGTAACCTCTGTATAGGCAGCAACAGCAGCAGTGGCAGCAGGAACGGCAATGGCAAAGGCATAGTTGTTGACACTAAGATCTTACAGCATCAGTATAAATTGATTGATGTTTGCTGCCTTGCACTATTGACATGGAAGAGCAGGCATGCCAGGCAAGTCCACACAACCACCATACTCGTCACATTAGCAGTGCATACAAGCTGATTGTCTGTTTTGTATTATTCACATAGCTGGTGCACAAATTCATACTCAGCAAATCTGATGTGCAACCTTGCTTGCAACATGCACTGCTGGATTCTAGAGATGCTCAGGACCTCAGCCTGCACAAGGCCATACTCCAATTGCCACAACATCTGATGGGCTGGTACCAGTCTGGCGTTCAAACCCCACCCTGGCTGCCAGCAGTCACTGCTTTAAAATCTCTAAGTTAAGTTATATCCATCGCACCGCTGCCGCAGCAGCAGTAGCAGCACTAGCGGTTGGCTGATAGCTCATGTGAAAGTGACTGAGCCATGCAACAGGTCAGATGCGCTGGCAAGAACTGCAGTGGCATGCTTGGGGGTCGCTTGGGGCTCATGTGGCGACCCCAGGCACCATACCTTGCAATAGGTGCATATGATGCGAATGATATCAGTAGGAATGATGTGAACACTGTGATTGGGTGATCAGCGGTTTGCTCCAGTAGACCTAGGCCAGTTGTGTATTCACCAAGCAATCCAACAAGCACACCTGCAACAACAACAGCAGCAGCGTCGTACAAGCAGCAGCAGCAGTGTTGGCTACTGTCAGCCTAGTAAACGGCGATTCATGTGACTCGCCGCGGGCGCCGCATCATGTAACTGGATGAGCTGCAATGAGCAACAAATAGCAAGTTGTGTTGCCAATGTCCCAGTCAGATACTCAAGCAATCAGCCGTATATCAAGCGCTGATCATTATGATGCATGTATGTACGCATCCACAACCAACAGTCCGCGTTTGAACGATTCAGAAGCGCCTGGTTTCAAGCACATACCCAGCATAGCCAATCTTCCATTGATGGTTTCGGGTGCAGGGCCATCGAATGCTTGAAACTGTGACAGGCTTGTTGCTGCATTGCCGAGATCAGCACGCATCTCGGCCATACGGGGAGAGATGTTGCCGGGCTCCTTGGTCAGAACCTGTAGCAGCAGCAGTGGCAGCAGCGGCAGCATTGCCAGCAGCCACAGCAGCAACAATGCACGCATATGCAGCAGGAACAGCAGCCATGCACGCTTGAACACCAACACACCAATGCACGCTCGAACAGTAACACACCAATGCACGCATGTGCAGCAATGACAGCGAAGCACGCTCATGCAGTAACAGTAGCAATGCACTCAAAAGCTGCAACAACAGCAGCAATGCACACATAAGCTGCAACAACAACAGCAATGCACGCTTCAACAGCAACAGCCGCAATGCACACATTAGCAGCAACAGCAGCAAGCCCACCTCTGCTACTTCTTTTGCATTCAGCTTTGTGCCTTCAGGTCTCCAGGTCTCTGGGTTTGGAGGTGTACTGTTGCGCAGCTCGTTCTCGAGCTCCTCAAGCGTGATCGACTCCAATGCCTCAGGTTTGTTAACTTCTTTGTAACGCAGGAACGTGGTGGGACGTCTGCTGGGACCAGCAGTACTGCTTGGCCGGGCTTGAAGTCCGCTGCGGTTGTTGAGGCCCCACGCGCTGCTGGCCATTCTGCTGCCTGCGGTGATCATTGTTGGGTTATAAAGCAGCACGCGTTGCGTTGAGAAAAACCCGATTGTTGCACTGCAATACGGTCTTCGACAACGGTGCCTGTGTACGCGGAAATCTGAAAAGCAGCCTTAAGGTAACACAAATGGAGATATTGTATCGATGAAGTGTGTTTTTTGCGTGAAAGGAGTGGAGCGTAGCAATGCACTACAACATGACGACACAGTGGCGTTGAGCAGCCTGCGGTCCATGCTGCGCTGCTTACGTCATCCCACGCAGGTCACGCTGTACGATGGGGCAAGGCATTGTAGCGAAGATGATTTTGATTACTGCGTCTGTTAAAGCATACATAAGCCTTTGAACGCACTCGGCTTGTCTCGTCAACAGCTGTTGAATCTGAAAGCAAATCGACCTGGATGTCCTTCGGCCCGGCCCGACCGCGGTCGTTGGAACCACCGGGGTAAGCTGGCGCCGGACAGGGAAACCCTGACATCCCATCACTTATGAGGAGGTGGGACCCACTCTATGATAGACAATGTCGTAAGCTGAGCAGTTGCTGTTTCGGCCCGAAACACTCTACCAGGTAGAGGATGCAGTACTGCCATCAAGCGGCTTGCTGAGGCATAGCGTACCGGTTGGACGTTCGGCATTCGATTTACATTGCTTTGTCCGTTGCGGGAATTATGCGGCAGTTGGGTACTGTTGTATTCATTGAGAGACTGCTTCTTGGTCGCTTGGCGAGGTCAGATTGCACCCACCACGTGCTTCTGTACATCTCCAGCTCAGGACAAATGCAACATCAGGCACCGACATTTGAGCAAGGGGTAATATATAGATTGTACAATCTATACAGTACCCCTTGATTTGAGTGTTGGGAAACCATGAATACGGCAATCATGACTCCAGCATTCAACGGCGGTCTGTTCTGCCACACACCATACCAGTGCCACAATGAGAAACGACACCTGACACTGAGTGGGTTGTTGTTCCGCCTTGAAGGCGCCCCGGAGGGTGGTCTAATCTTGGTGTGTCAGTGTGGCTGAGCCACCAAGTACGTCCCAAAGGCCTTGCGGACGGAAAGGGTAATTCTTCTTCTTCTTCTGACACTGCCACGCTGTCTTTGGCAGGACATGCAAACACGCAGATGACCGGTACCAACATAAGCACGTACGATTGAAGGCTATATAGCCTCCGGCACCATCTTGTGCTTATGCAAGATGCAACTGCCACAAGCACACACATCCAAAGGAGCCTACACATGTGTACAACAACAAATCTGAAAACTGTCTGCCTGCTTTTCAAAGCTTCAGCTTCCGGCTGTTTCCCCATAACACCACTTACACCACACTTAGGCCCTGTGGTTACCATCCCAAAACCTCAATGCCGCCGTTGTGCATCCAATCGCTGTCTGCTACTCATACCGTAGCTGTCTACCTGCTTTACACAGGTTGTGCTGCCGGCTGTTTCCCCGTTTACACACCACCAACGGTTTGGGTTTAGGGTTCCACTTTAGGGTTCCAGTTTAGGGTTTGAACCTTAGGGGTTGAACCTGAACCCCTGCTGTCTGCTGATTCATACAGTAGCTGTCTGCCTGCTTTTCAAAGCTTCGCTCTCAGGCTGTTTCCCCGTATACACACCATCAATGGTTTTACCCGTCACGCCACGCTGTAAACCCTGAAGTTCCGAGTCCCAATCTCTTGGTGCTGCTGCTGCTGCATCAGACTGCTGCCAGGGCTGGCTGAATGGGATTGTGGACTTGATTTCAAATGTTGTGCCGACAGCTGAAGGGTGGTCAAGGAGTGAGACACACAGATCAGCGACATCCTCGCGACTGATCTTCCCCTGCAGCAGCAGCAGCAGCAGCAGCAATGCACAGTCATAATTCCAGCCGACGCAAGCAGTGTATGGAGTACTAGGCTTGACCGACAGCTCAGGAACCAAGGAGTTGAAACACACGGCTCAGCAACATCCTCGCGACTAATCTTGCCCTGCAGCAGCAGCAGCAGCAGCAATGCACAGTCATAACCCCAGATGATGTATGCAGCGTGTGGAGTACTAAGTTTGACCGACAGCTGAAGGCGGGTCGAGGAGAGAGACACATGTGTCAGCCCAACATCCTCATGGCTGGTTTTCCCTGCAGCAGTATCTTTAAACAAGAGATCTCAGGTCGCACAGAAGGTCAAACAGTCAACCAACCTTGATAACGTCGCCTTAAACGACTCAGTCAGGAGTCAAGAGGTGCACCTGCCGGCTCTGCTGTCGATGCACACGGCCCCGCACAACATCTTCGCCAGCGATCAAAGACAACCATAGTTCATTCATGATGCAGCTGAAAATATTGATCTAACAACATGAAACCTCAAGTGGCAGATAGGGTCAGATACCCACCTTGATTACGTCTCCCTGGTCAAGTTCCAGTGGTGCTCCTGCCGGCTCTTCTGTCAAGGCACACGGCCGCACAACAACAGCAGGCACACCACTGCCCCGCACAACGTCTTCGCCGGCCAGCTTGTAAGTAAGGAGGCCTCCGAGGGCGTCATTAAGTTTTACGGCTGGTGGCTCTTGGTCGACGTTGATGCCTGGCCGGTTGGGGCGAGTGACACCCGCTGAACTGACCTGAATGAACCTGTGGCAATGCAAGGCAGCCGGTCATATTTATCAGCAAACGCACAAAACATGCATATTGTCATTTTGTTGGATAGCTTGTGTGATGGGAGACCTCTGATGAGGGCGTAGTATGGTTTCATGGCTGGTAGCTCCTCATCAACGATTATGCCTGGCCGGTTGGGGCAATGGTTGGAAAAGTGGATCGATACACACATTAAACTCCCTCAACTTACGCTAGCGCTCTAGCGAAAGCGCTACAAAGAGTTCATTCAGTCACTCATGCACTCATGCAACTTGTGGCGTACCTTGGTGTGATAGAAATGTTTGAGGTAGCCCTTGATGCTTGTGATAGGCAGCTCCATCAACCCAGCCTTGAACTTGGGGTTCAACTCCCCATCATAATCAAACACTTACATGATGTCAGCTGGAGCAATCACAAACCACAAACATCCACATCAACAAGGTGTCCTCAAAGATATACAAGTCACACCCATGTACAGTGCTGCATGCACACCAGCAACAGACAATTTGCCACATAGAAAAATGGGGGTACAATGGAGTTATACCTTGGTGTGACAGGCTGTTTGAGGTAGCCCTTGATGCTTGTGATAGGCAGCTCCATCAACCCAGCCTTGAACTTGGGGTTCAGCTCCCCATCATATTCAAACTTTGACAACATCAGCTGAACAGACGCAATGCTGGCAGGGTTTACTTGTGAGCCGTCTCTCAGGGTTCTGGCTCTGAATGTGGGGATGAACTCTGAGAATGGCAGGAAGAGGTCTTGCCATTCGCCATCTGCTGTGTCAAAGCTCCTGCAGAAACACAGCAGCAAACTTTGTCTGTGTGATGCTTCTATCAAGGGTTTTGGGTTAGGGGTAGGGTTTAGGGGTAGGGTAGGCAGAAAGGGTTCTGGGGCCCCTAAATTAGTAAAGCTGGCAGGGTTGACTGCGAGATGCTGTCTCACTAAGCTTCCATCACAATCTCTGAACGTGTAAATCAATTTGGACAAGCCTTGGAGGATATATCCTGCCGTGCTGCGGTTTTTTGTGTCTAAAGTGCTGCATGGCAACTTTACATCGTTCGTTGCATTGAACAGCACTTGCAAACGAAGTCAGACAGCTGTTGCCAACATATTATTGGTTGTGTTACCCAGTATACTTGTTAGTGGAGAGTACAACACGAGATGATGAGAGTATCTTGCTACCGCCCTCTTCTGTGTCAGAACTGTTGCATGTCGGATCTTATGAAAAGCCCATTGCATTGCACAGCAGTCCTACCATGCACAGCAATCAAAGGCACATCACCCTTGTATTTGCAGCAACACTACATTACAATACGCGCCAGCAGTAACCTACACCGCCACAGGCTGTATCTGTCCTGATTATCATCTTGTATACAAAGACTGCACACATACATACTTGAACATTGCAGCATGTCTCTGCAGTTTTCAAGTAAGTGTGCAGTCCTTTGCAGACAGATAACTGCTTGCCCAATGCAGCAGACAAATCGTGTGGTGTTTGCAAGGAGGCGAGGGACCTGATCCATTGCCCTTGACGCGTGGTTGAATGCCTTCATAAGCTGATACATCCACAACAGGCTCTTAACTTTTGCATTGCACTTTGAGAATCAAAATCATCTATCGGCAAAGCCACCAACCAAGCACACATTGGGTACATGCTCACCTGCAGTAACCCACTCCGTCCCAGTTTGTATCTGTCCTGATGATCATCTTGTTCCTCAATCCATTGGTCTTGAGGCGTTATTGAAAGCCCTTGTGAAGACAGATCCATAACACACTCAAAGTTCTTGCATTAAACCTCCGCCACGCAGAACCACCTACCCGCAAAGCCGCCCATCCGCGCCCACTGTACTGGGGTAAACAAAAGCCCCGACAACTGCATGACACCCCCACAGCACGATCATTTTGCGCACCTGCAGTAACCCACTCCGTCCCAGTTTGTGTCTGTCCTGATGATCATCTTGTATCTCAATCCATTGCCCTTCAAACGAAGTTGAATGCCTTCATAAGCTGATAGATCTAAAACAGGCTCATAATTCTTGCAACGCACGGACACGAAACCTCCGGAATTCTCTGTGCGTACAATACCCCTGCGGACAAGCATACAGAGACACAAAGGTGGTTAGCAACACGTGCCACTCGCCCATGTGGGTTGCTAGTTGCGCATTCTATAAAGTAGGCAGCCGGTACGATACCTCTGCCATGCAGCAGCCAGCTTCAAACTATAGTACAGTTGCATGTGCCGCCACATTATTATGATTAGCAAAGCAGGCATGCTTTTTTTAACCAACTGCACAACCCGCAGAATGCGATTTGTCAGCCAAGAAACCACCACATATGGTAGAACATGGTGTGTATTGGCAGTATCAGACCATTAACTAATGATTTACATTTCAAAAGGCTCATAATCAGCCACAAGAGATCAGCAAAGCAGGGTTTGGGTGCTATACAACAGGCAATAGCACCATCCACCGTGAGATTGCCATACATGATCAAACATAAATGGTAATACATCATCAACCACACATGGTGTTTCTCGTCAAAAGACAATGATTACCTGAAGACCATAGCAGCGCCGCCGTTCTCGCCGCCTGATCTGTCAAACACCATGCTGCTCTCACTCACACCACCCTACAGCAGCAGCAGGAGCAGCATCACAACGACAATTTGTGGTTAGCAATTGTTTGTTACCAACATGTAGGTTTTTGTTCACAGCAGCAGCACCAGCAGCGCTGTCACCAAGGCAGCTGATATCATTCACTGCCATATGAACTACACCACCCTAGCAGCAGCAGCAGCAGAATGTTGTCACCGAATTCATTGTTACCAACATGCAGGTCTTTGATCACAGAAGCAGCACCAGCAGCCCTATCTCCAAGACAGCTACTACAATGATCTTCAATGCCATATGAACAGCAGCCACAGTATGTAGAATGCATTCGCTGTGTTGCAATCATCGACCCAGCAGACAACATGACAGCAAGTTTTCGACACCATGCTGTCTCAATTTGCAACTATTCCAATCTTCCGCACTTGCGTCCTCGGTATCAGGCTCACGTATGTGCGTGAACAACACAGCACAAGTAAAGGTACTGAGCTAGCAACAGACTTCTGTGATGATATAGATCAGCACATAAACATCAAGATAACATGATCTTTTCACACTCACCATCACGACGTCATCTAAAGCTCCCCAGCGAGCTGCCGACTCTGAATTGGGTGCGAGGATGACCTACAGCAGCAGTTGTGTCAGCAGCAGCAGCAGCAGCAGTTTGTCGGCAGCAGCAGCAGCCTGCGGCCCAGCCGAGTGAATTCATGCAGAGTAGCAACACACAACTGCCACAATAAAAAGCTGGTCTGTCAAGTGTGAAAGTGACTGAGCCATGCAACAATTGAAATGCGCTGGCAAGAGCTGCAGTGTCATGCATGGGGGTCGCCACCCAAAGGGCTCTGAGCCGCTCTTGAAGACAAGCTGTCTCTGACGCTGACAACATCCAGACACCTCGACTGCACCTCAATGTTTACTTGACATAAAGCCGTAAACAACTCTTTTGTCAATGCAACCCACCTTTCCATGTTCGTATCCTAGTCGTTCTTTGACCATATCCATGATGTTTTGTATGCCGCGATATTCAACGGATTCTGGAGTGTTCTCGACAATCTCGGGGTCATAGAACTTGATACCCTGCAGACAAACAACAGCAGCAGCAGCAGCAGCAGCGTGTTGAGATGCCAGCACAACCTAAGATCCCTGTATGAAGATATCGCCAAAATGCATTGAACAGCTCTCACAGTCGATTCCTATCATTAAAACACTGTAACCAACTGCCATGCACACGTCATGTAGAAGTCTTTCTAGTCAGTGTACCAGAAGACGTATGACTTATAGCCGGAGCATTGATAAGGCTGACAAACTGTTGGGCCTGGGAAGAATCTGCTCTGTAAGTACTTTCATCCCTGCAGTTGACCATGAACAAAAGAATCAAGCCACATATTGCATATCTACAGGTGGGCAGATAAGCACCAGATGATCTCAGACTGATAAGTTCACACCATGAATTTGCACAGCATGAATTCTGCACATCATGGTTTTTGCAGCGCAGCAGCAGAAGCGCAAAGGAGCCCGCGCGAAGGAGCGACTGGTCACATTTCTGTTCTGTAGAAGCCATCGTGAAGATACTGTTGTACCAGTCCCTCAAAGTGAAATTTATCTTTGCGGTCGCAGAGCAAACAGAATCACGCGCACGTCTCCTGGCTGTGCAACGCAAGCACATCTTGCTTGATTCTGTTCTGTTTATGAAGAAGCGGAGATAAAAAGCCATTGCACTACTCTATTCGATTCCTTTGAAAGCATACATAACAGAAAAATGTTGACTGAGTGTCTTTCTTGCCTGGTAGTACTTACCTCCGTCTGGTGTGTTCAGGTTTAGTCACATCAAAAGCGATGCAACCAATTAGTTTGCAACACATCATTGATCAAGGTTCTAAACAACGCCAGATGGTAAAAAGGATATCACATCACAGATTTGCACACACTTGATAGATTATGACTTATTGTTTTTCTTGCCTGGTAATATTTTTCTCTGTCTGGTGTGTCGCCTTCCTTTGGTTGAACTTTGACGGCACTGCAGCTGATGACGGCTCGCACACCATCAAACATGTCTGGTAGCAGCGTTTGCTTCTGAGTGATGTCCGCTGCAATCAGCTGCAACACTGCTCCTGGGGATGTGGGAAGATTGCCCTACAGGTTGGTCAGCAGCAGTGGTAGCAGCAGCAGCAGCAGTGGGTTTGCTTGTACATAATCCAACACCACTTGAATGTTGACTGCTCGCACACCATCAAACATATCTGGTAGCAGGGTTTGCTTCTGAGTGATGTCAGCTGCAATCAGCTGTAACACTGCTCCTGGGGATGTGGGAAGATTGCCCTAGAAATGAACCATCAGCAGCAGTGGCAGCAGCAGCAGCAGCAGTGCGTTTGCTTGGTAAAAGAAACTTCGAAGCACTACAACTGATAACTGTTCGTACGAATCGAACATGTTGAAAAATGAGAGTTTGCTTCTGTGAGATGTCCGCTGCAATTAACTGCAACACTGCTCCTGGGGATGTGGGCAGATTGCCCTACAAGTCAATCAGCAGCAGTGGCAGCAGCAGCAGCAGTGGCAGTAGCAGCAGCAGCGGCAGCAGTGTGTTTGCTTGGTACAAGAATTTTTTTTCCCATTTTTCATTTTCACACCACTCAAATGTTGACTGCTCGCACACCATCAAACATATCAGGGAGCAGGGCTGGCTTTTGTGTGATGTCCGCTGCAATCAGCTGCAACACTGCTCCTGGGGATGTGGGAAGGTTGCCCTACAGGTGTATCAGCAGCAGCAGTGGCAGCAGCAGTGGCAGCAGCAGCAGTGTGTTTGCTTGGTACAAAGTTCACAGCACTGTGACAATTGCTGCTCGGACGAATCAAACATATCTTGTAGCAGGGTTTGCTTTTGTGTGATGCCTGATGCAATCAGCTGCAACATGGCTCCTGGCGCGATTGAAAGGGTGACCGTGCATTCAACATACTACCACAGCAGCAGCAGCAGCAGCAGCAGCGTTATAGGCAGTGTTCAAAATGTCCTATACAACAGAAGACAGCTATTAAACAGGTTCGAACGTAATGAGCAGTAGCCAATTGCTGTGTGTATTGTTTGCCGGTACCACACAGCTGCGAAGCGCCTTTTGGAAAGAAGGTTGCCCACAACAACCTTCTTCCCACAAGGCGCTTTGCAGCTGTGTGCTACCGGCAGACAAAACACACAGCAATTGGCTACTAGCAGCAGCAGCAGCAGCAGCTGCTGCTTTGTAGCCACCCAGCAATGTGTCAGGGCCATGCTATCAACATCCGGGGACGCCACAGCATCTTATTGGTGAGAAATCATCCTGCGTGATGGTAGTTGATGGCCACTGATCATTCAACCAACATGCAAATATCTTATTGCGTATCAACATCTATGCATCAATCGCGATGCCATTTCCAGTGCTACACATTTATGACACATCTGGTTGGTGGCAGACGATGGGGGGGCCATGCTAGGGAGCTTGTCACCGCTGTCACCGTGTCTACTTATTTCCGGTTTCACATGGTTTTGATTCATTTCTTTGTCACTCTATTGTTGTGAAAGCTTGTACTTTGTGCCCCAGCCATCGTGCTTGGTTCCTGACCTCATGGACAAGGTCGAAACAGGTAGTCTGTGTTATGTTGTGGACTTTGGCCGCAGAGTCGTTTCCTGTCAGAATGCTGCAGCAGTTGGAATCAAACGTGCGCACATAGCACTGGATGACCATGTTTACTTACCAGCAGCTGTCTTGCTTTGTCCACGTCTCGCACCAGTGCTCGCACCACACGACCTTTCTGGAGCAACCTCTGAACAACACGCTTGCCAACACCACCAGTAGCGCCTGTGGCGGCAGCAGCAGCAGCAGGAGCGGCAGCAGCAGGATACCCTCTATGGTTGGTGATCAATCTGCACTTGACAGCTGGATGATTTGTGGAGAGCAATATAACAGCAAGACTGCAGCCACTACCATCTGCCAAGTATAGTAAACAGATAGTGGTGTGAACCCATACCGGTATCAACATAACATTGGGGGTGGGACTGGAAGTGACCACACCTTCTGGCATTCTGGCAGCCGGTGGCACTGCAACAGGCGTGACTGCTATTGCTGCTGTGCCGGTTGTACACAGCGATTCGAGTGACATGTACATATCAGATTACTAATACAATTGGCTTCTCGCTTTTATACTAAGGCAGAACCATAATCACCATAAACCACTCCTACCTGTGACCAACACAACATCAGCTGTGGGACCCGAAGTGACCACACCTTCTGGGACTCCTGTAGCTGGGAGTAATGTCATTATGGCCGACGACTGCAGCAGCAGAGATAGCAGCAGCAGCACCAGCAGCAGCAGCAGCAGCACAATCGCGGCCATGAAAGCTGTCTCAAAGGTCTGAAACGTATCTGGTGTAAAATTCCAGATTGATAGTATGTCGGGGCCTATCACAAAACAGACGATTAGCTGAGTTGCTAGCTGCTCACATGTGCTGCCGCTGCTGCTGCCGCTGTTGCTGCTGCCACCGATGCTGCTGCCGCTGCTGCTGGTGCTGTGGTGATGGGTCAGGTAAGTGACTTACAGTTGCATTCATCCGCCCAGGCTTCACATCTATCTGATCTGTCATGCTGCCGTTGCTGCTGCTGCTGCTGCTGCTGCTGCCAGCAATACCACTACTCTGCTGCCTGCATACTCACGCCAGCTCTGTAGCAGCTGTTCTACTGTAAAGCTCCATGTCAGCTTTACAGTAGAACAGCTGCTACAGAGCTGGCATGCGTAGGGGATTTCCGGTAACCGTAGCAGGCCTAGATTGCAGAAATTTTGATTATGCTCCTCGGCCACTGTCCCGCAGGGCCTATAAGTGTAACCGTAAGTATGAAACAACAAACAGTGTCTAACACAAACGGCATATAGGGTATCCCTTTCCCAGTTGCAAACTGCGAGGCCCGTTCTTGCAGACCAAAGTTCGTTCTTGCAGCACAGACAACCCCACAAGCGTAAACTTCCCTCATCACAGCCCCCCAACCCTGATTACTGCTGTTCACTAATACTGCGTCCATCATCCCTGCTGGGTAAACGGTTCGTTGATCAAAACTCATTCCCAACTGCAAGACACCCCCACATCAATGCACATGCATGACGCCTTACCTGCTGCTGCTGCTGTGTTGCTGCTGCTGCTCCCCCGGACACCAGATCTGTAATGGGCTTGAACAACGCCGCAATTACTTTCTGAGGTGTTGGAGGCTCGTTGAAAAATGCGACGGTCTTAGCGAATCGTCCGAAGTCCCAGGACTGGCGGCCACCTGTAAAATATGAGCAACGTCCAAGGGGCTTTTGGAACTGGTTGCCAAGATAGTGCTCTGCATGCCTTGCGTGCATGTATCTGTTGAGAACAGCTACGTGCAAGTGCGAGGACGTTTGGTTGTAGACAGGCTGATCAGACCAATATCAACGGCGCAAGGATGAGATGTACTGTGGGTCTCAGCTGTACTGCACTGCTGCAGCTGCTGCATGCAGGCTTTATTGGCGGAAGCAGCTGAACGCCTCCTGGCGTTGCGCACCTGATGACTCCCCGTTTGTTGCGTTACTCTGTACGAGCCTTGCTACTTGATGTCTGTGTTTGCCTGCGAAGAACTGCTGTGTGGTGAGAGGTGCATCTTCGGTTGGAAGCTGGTACGCTGAGCGATCGGCGCATGCAGACCTGGCGCAGCAACAAAGGCATGTTGCTTAAAGTTGTTTGCTCTTAGTAATGTGGAATGCATTGGCGCTGACAGACTTTCAATCGGTTGCACGTAGCGCGAGAGTTCTCGTAAGCAAGCGCTCGTGCGAGATGACAGTGCCAATCAAAGTTCAAAGTACGTACTTGCCAACTACGTGGTGCTGCTGGTCAGGAAGGGCGTGTCGGGAGCGCTTGTACCGGACGTAAGTGGTTTACTGTCGTGTTGCGCGGCAAGCAAGCTCATTGGGGGTGATCTACTGTCAATGACACCTTTTCATCGTTAACAGTTGTTGAAAAGTCATATGCGGCATATCCTTAGCAACCCAGAGGCAGGGTTGGTAACTGCAGTAGCCAAGTCAGGGACCTCAAAGAGGATGAAATTGGAGAGCTCTAGTGCACTCAACAAGACCACGAAATCAATGATAAGACCATAGAACGCAGTAACAGGCTGATCTCTGAGCCAGGTGAGCACGCACAGCCAGCCAACGGAGTTGCCAGGTCAGTCCAGTGTTTCTAGCGGTACACTACATGTGGGACTCCTTTGGGTGGCGACCCCCATGCATGCCACCGCAGCTCTTGCCAGCGCATCTAACCTGTTGCACGGTCCAGTCACTTTCACATCAGTACTGTCAGAATACAGCACGCCACACGACTACTGTCGTGACTCAGTCACCACCACCACCGCCCCTTGTGCACACCCACCACCACCACCATACATGTGCGTACACACAACTTACCAGCATCACACACAGCCTGACCAGCAGAAGAACAAAGGTCACATTGATTTGTTGGCGCGAACATGCATTTCTCTGCTTTGTAGGTTGCATATGTACATGCCACTGTCCACAATACAAGCTCACACAGCTGCGCTGACAACGGTCCCTGACAAGCACATAACAGCCTACATTATAATGTCAAGCACTACGAACTGTTTGAGACAACTGTACTGCCTACAAGATGCATCGTGTGGTATGCACACCGTATTAATGTGGCAGTTTCATGCCAGATAAACATCTGACTTCTGCCAGCTAACTGATGAATGAACAGCTGCAGCCGCTGGGTTTATCAAAAGTGGCCAACATAGTTCAAGCCCATTCAAGTCCATTGCCTGAGATGTTCGCAAAATAGATGTTTCATCTAGCCAGCTGACACTGGAAGCTCAAGCGCTGCTTTCAAACAGTACAAAATCAAAATGGTACCAACATGTTTTGAGGGAACGGACAAGCAATGCCAGGCCAAGCTATACAATCCACGAATGTTCGACGTAATCATTTCACATGCAAATGGCATTTGGTTCAGCACAGTGACTGACTAATAATCACCCCCTGCAAGGACCCTTATAAGCAACCCCGACACCCCTGCCACAATTACTCGCCATACATGAATTGCCATATGTCTTACCATCTACCCCACACACTGGCGCATACATCAAATTGCAAGCACATCCACCCCCGCTACCTCCACCGCTGCCACCGCCGCTGCTGTTACACGGGCCGTTATATGCTACATCCACTCCGCTGCCGCAGTTATTCGCCACACACTTGTTGGGGTATGTCTTTCCGTCTGTGCCGCAAACAGGCCTGTAGTCTCTGGTGCAAGGGCAACCACCACCCCCACCACCACTACCGCCACCACTGCCTCCGAAACCAGCATTCCCACAGCGGCACGGGCACCTTTGTGCAATGTACGCTGCCCGACAACTCACGAAACCAAAACACACTGCATCTGTGTCTTCACATAGAATTCCCGGTGGGTTAGTGCCAACTGGTCTACTGTATTGACCGAGCCAATCACTGTCGGCGAGTTGGACCAGGTGCCGGGACCTTGCTGCTGCTGCTATGTGGCAGAAGGCACCGCAAAGCAGCAGTAGAGCGGCTAGTGTGACTTGCCGGCTGCATTTAACCTTTGCCATGACTGAGAGCTGCAAAGATGGATGCTACAGGGGGTGGAGCAGGCCCCTGCATACAAAGCAAACAGCAGCAGTGACAGTCGTGAGCAACATCTGATTCAAATGTTGATCCCTAGGTT
>NSMO01013403.1:0-15722 GCA_002588565.1 Coelastrella sp. UTEX B 3026 | reverse complement strand
CTTGCCAGTTTCTGACAGCACCGCCCTTGAGAACCTAGGACCTGGAGGGACTGACTCAGGAGCGGGGGGGGGGGGGGGGGGGGGGGGGGGGGGGGAGGGCAGCAGCAGCACTGAATGTTGCAGCAGCAGCATTGCTGCCCTTGCAGCTTTTACACAGCTTGGCACATGACACTGTCGCTGTCACTGTGCTGGCACTGCCAGTGCGCCGCACTGAGACTCATGGCTGCTTCTTAAGCAGGTTGGCAAAGCCTTCTGTCAGCGTTGTGCCAACACAGCGCAAAGTCTTATGATGTTTTTACTTCTGTTATAGCTGAGTTGGTGGGTGTGTGCTGGCAGCATGTGCCGCATGGGGTGCAAGCTGCCGCTTGGCGAGAACAGAACTCTGCTTACAGCTTCAGGAATCTGCCATGGCCGCCATGGCAGATTCCTGAAGCTGTCAGCAGAGTTCTGTTCTCGCCAGGCGGCAGCTAGCTGCTGGATTGAAACATACCACAGCAGTGGGCCTGTGTCTCAGGGGAAGATCAAGCAGCAACTTCTGGACCAGATGGTGACAAGCGCTTGTCACCTGTATACCAATTGATGCGAGTCTGGCTTGATCCGCTGCAAGAACTTGGGATCATCCTGGAATTCCAGCTCTCCACTGGGGTGCACCTTGACTCGGCACATGGGTGTTCCTGCCCACTCAACCTCTGTAGAGCACGTTGGCAGCACCACACATACTGCTGCCTGGATATAGGGCACTGCATCAGGCTGGCAGGAGAATCTTATGCTGGTGATATCGAGTTTGGTATCACTTATATTGAACAGTTGAACAGCAGAAAAATCTCCTGCCAGCCTGATGCAGTGCCCTGTAGCTACATCCGCAGCGGCAGCAGCGCGCTGGTCATCTGGTGAGTCATCCTGCTCAGCAGCAGTGGACAAGCAGCCCCATGCTCTCTGTGCTGAAAACAAAGTCACCGTGCATAGCACGCCATGCTAAGGCTTGCGCTGGCTACAAGGCCACTGGGGCCCTGCAGAATGCCTGCAGGATCTCCAAGCGCCACTTTGCCCAAGCTACTGCTGCCCAAAGGCTTGCCATTTACTTATATGTGGCTTATGGCTAAGAAGTAGCTGACAAACGAAGCCCAGTGCCTCTGCTGAACACCAAAGCCCTTGCTGCCTGCATACTCACGCCAGCCTGGCGTGAGTATGCAGGCAGCAAGGGCTTTGGTGTTCAGCAGGGGCAGTGGGCTTCATTTGTCAGCTACTTCTTAGAGTCTGCAGCAGCTGTGCTACTGTAAAGCTCCATGCCATTGGCAACAGCGAGTCTGCTGCAGCCAATATAGTGCTGATGCGCATCTGCTCAATGCCGATGCTGCCGAACAAGCAGCATCGGCATTGAGCAGACGCGCATCAGCACTAAGTTCTGCCTCAGCTGCTTCTGCCGCTGCCTGCTCTTCTGCACGTTTCAACCACTGTTGGCTAGGTGGCTGAAACGCGCAGAAGATCCGGCAGCGGCAGAAGCAGCTGAGGCTGAGTCTCCTCAGGGCCATCTGAAGAAGCAGCCGTCCTAGAAACAGCAGCAATTGTCGCTACTACTGCAGTGGGGGGATGGCCACTGCTTGATGCCACCGCGTGATGGCTTGCTGCGGATGGTGCTGCTGCGGCGCCGCTGGTGCTGCTGACGCTGGCTCTGCTGAGGCTGATGATGCGACGACTGCTTTGCTTGGGAGTGGCTTGGCTGGAATCGCTGCTGTGGTAGCGGCTAGTTGGCTCCAACCAGCCGCTACCACAGCAGCGATTGCAGCCAAGCCAGCGGGGCCCGCGACGGCCAATCACAATCTGCAATGGTGCACGCTGGGATAACTGCCTTGCTGCTTCTGCCGCTGCATCTTCTCCTGCACGTTTCGCCAACATAGCCACCAGCCGGTCAGGGTCATATGCAGAAGCAACGCTCCTAGGAACAGCAGCAGCTGTCGGTACTACCGCAGCCGGGGAGTGGCCACTGCTTGATGCCACAGCGTGATGGCTTGCTGCGCCTGGTGCTGCTGCGGCTGGAGATGAACCAACTGATCTACTACAAAATAAAAAAACAATTTCAGTTTTTCTCTTTGTTGCTATTGAGTGGCTTGGCTGCAACTGCTGCTGTGGTAGCGGCTGGTTGGAGCCCGCGGCGGCGAATCACAATCCGCGATGGAGCACGCTTGGTTGACTGCCTTGCTGCTGCAGGTGATGCTGGGGCAGTAATCAAGCCTGGAACTGGGCGCCAGTTCCAGGCTTGATTACTGGCCCAGCATCACCTGCAGCAGCGCGCCCTGATGCTGCTGTTGGAACTGCTGCTGTGAGGGCAGCGCTGGAGATTGCAGCTGCTGCTGCTGCTGCCGGTGGCGGTGGTGGCGATGCAGGCCTTCCTGGCGCCACTGCTGCTGTTGCCCTCGCTGCAAATGCATGGGCAGCATCGGCTGCTTCTTCTGCCGCCTTGAATGCGACCTTTGCTGGGCTTGCTACCATTGCTTGGTAGCAAGCCCAGCAAAGGTTGCATTCAAGGCGGCAGTGCCGCTGCTGCTGCTGCCAGTAAGGTGCACCCACGCGGGACTCGCGTAACAGGCTGCACTGCTGCTGCTGGTGGTGAGGTAGCAACCTCCACTGCAGGTGATGTTGACGCAAGAGCGGGCACGGCTTTGACAGCTGGGGCTCTGAATGCCTACAGCAGGAAATCACCTGGAGCAGATTGTGAGTGACTATAGACAAGGTGCAAGTTAATGAAGATGGAGAATCCAATGATCCAAGCTTGAAACACACCTGCCAGAGTGGCAAGAAGGCAGTTGGTCACTATATCACATGTGATATGTACAGCAAAATATCCAAATGAGTCTGCCAGACTGTAAAAACTCAACATTGTACTGTGGAATTAGCAGCCAGAATCTACACTTGATGGTCTCTTGATCAGACCCATGGCAAATGAACCACAATGTAATGTCGCACTGTTGTCACAGTTTTGCTGCTTTCACGACCATCATCATTGATTGTCTGCAAAACTGGTGTCCCTAGGACAGTGTCCTCTAACAATGTTCACCTGAATCGGCTTCCCTGCTGCTTTTGTTTGCATGTACCTCATGTACGGGCCCCTGCTGTTTCAGGCATAGCAAGCTAGCCTGCTATGCCTCAAACAGCAGGGGCCCGTACATGAGGGACATGCAAACAAAAGCAGCTGAGGCCTGCAGCGCTGCAGGCCTCAGCATAATGAACTTGCTGCTGCTCCACCCCATCGCGCTGATCAAACTCTGCTGAAAACATGATCTTTTGCCGCTTAAGCCATGCTTTGGGCATGATGATACATAAGAGGTCAGTGAACAGTACCACCGTAAGTACTACTGGCTGTCAACTTGACTCAACTGAGTATGCAATGATTGCATACCGGTGACAGTATGACTATCATGCTATTGCTTATCTGAACCAGTACAGCATGGGGCAACGACTATATGCAGTTTACACCCTTTTGGCATATGTGATGCGTTCACATGTGCAGAGCAGCACATATGCTTGGCCTCACCAAACACCACCAGAGCTTGAGCCTGTATCATGAGCAAGGTACCTTACTAGTCACAGCAGCATTCTGAGTAGATAGCAGAACCTGAACCAGCACTTGTTAAGTACAGAGCCGTGTCACGACGACACATACTCCTGCAGCAACTCAGCATGCCTCTGAGAGGACAACGCTTACCAGCTGCGTCCGCCGATAGCTTCAGGTCCTTCCCAAAGCAGCTATCTGAAACCATCATCTTCATTGCTCTGTCTTTGATTGCATGACGTGGTGGGTGGACTTGTAGCTCCTTCAGATCCTGAAGGATCTGAAGGTACTACAAGTCCACCCACCACGTCATCCAATCAAAGAAGCTTGTACAGGAGCTCGTGCTCCACGTCAATCACGCACATCATTGCAGCTATCACTTGTACGAGTGTCCTCTCATCTTCCATAAGATGAAGCTGCAAGCTGCAACAAACAGGCAAACAACACAGGTTGGTGATATTTGAGCCGTGTCTCAAGTAAAGCAGTACTACAGCAATACTATAGCAGTACTACAACAGTACTACAACAGTACTAAAGCAGTACTACAACAGTACTACAGCAGTACTACTGCACAGTGTGATTAGTCTTGGCTTAACAGCACTGCTACGGTACTTAAGCCAAGACTAATACGGTACTGCACACACAGATGAAGCTCCAAGCTGCAAGAAAACAGGTAACCAGCACAGATTGGTAAGGATATAGCAACACTGTGACCAGACTCGGCGTAATAGCAGTGCGCAGATGAAGCTTCAAGCTGCAGGAGAACAAGCCGCTGTTCAACAGCACAGGTTGGTAGATACTCAAGGCAGGCTTGTCTCATGTAAAGCAGGAATATAGCAATACCGTATTGCTATTGATCACAGTGACTGTGATCAAACTCAGCATAACAGCAGTTCGGCATACACAGACAAAGCTGCAGGAAAACAGCCTGTTATTGGCAAACAGTTGTTTGGCAAACAGCACAAATTGGTAAGGAATCAAGCCGTGTCTCAAGTAAAGCAGGGATACAGGAATATTATGATCCAACTCGGCGTACTAGCAGAACGGCGTACACAGGCAAAGCTTCAAGCTGCAGGTCAACAGGCAAACAGCACAGGTTGGTTAGTATATACGCCGTGTCTTTAGTAAAGCAGGGACACAGCAGTACTGTAATTCAACTCAGCGTATTAGCAGTACGGCATGCGCAGATGGAGCTTCAAGCTGCGGGAAAACAGCCTGCTGTTTGGCAAACAGCACAGGTTGGTAAGTGCCCGTTGAGGCTTGCCCCATTTAAGTGTGAATTCAGTAATGGCGCAACAGCAGCATGGCGCACTGCTGTGGTGGCAAGATTCTTAGACCGCAAAGAAGTCAAAAGGGGTGCTCGCCACCATCATGGCTTTGTGCATTGGCAGTCTGGTAGTTGTCACAGTGGTGCTTGGCCAACCCACAAGTTAAAGCAGCTGCTCGACCCATATCAGCAGAGCAGGTCGAGAGCGGATTGCCTTGACCACACTACACACCGCTGCCATTCAGAGAATATTCTGAGAATACCCAGTTTTCGACAGCATGCAAGCTGATATCACTTTATACAGGTCCTGCAATTGGCCCATACACATTGTAAGCAAACCTGAAGTAACATTTGATGGTTGTGTGTTACTTAGTCTGTTTACCTGGCACCCCTGAGTTTGCGCTTGAGCTCCTCACCCAGAATCCTCAGTGCGTGCAGAACCTCAAGGAACTTCTCGACATTATTGCAATCATGAACAATGCCGAGTCATTTGGAATCGTCGCCTCCAGAGATGGGCACAGAAATGTGCCAAGGTTGTGCCTTGAGAACATGCTGATCCAGCCGGTTGGCAGGCGCATCAGGGCAATGTTCAAACTATGGCAGTATGTTACCATAGCCTTCAAGTTGTCAAGTTGACACCCGGTGTTGAGAACAATTTGGAGGCTATGGTAACATACCGTACTATGGCGGCCATAGTGCTGGAGTCCAGCACTGGCAGTGGTATCTTCCTGCACACATAAAGAACAGCAGTCCCAGGATTAGTCACAACATGGTTCACTGAGCTGCACCACAGCTTTTTGAGCAGCTGCATCCTCCAAAACAACTTGAAAGTCAGCTGCAGTCACTCTGCAGCAGGGCAACTCTGCAGCAGGGCTCAAAGCACAGCACTGCAGAGAGGCAGAGAGGATGATCTCATGGCATGCCCCCCGGCCTGTGTTCCAACACTCTGCTTGCTGTGAACACAGCCGAGTCTGCTGTGCACAAGACAACAGGCTGTTGAGCACTTCAGGTAACTCACCCTGTTAAGCACACTGTGTCAAGCCACATAAATTCAGTACATGGCATTTGCACAGCAAACTGTGGACGCAGCTACACTGCAGCTCATTTGACGTACGGTATTGCGACTGCAGCGACCGCATGCAGGACAGCACCAATAAAACTGTTATGGCATGGCATGGTCTAGTATGGCCTAGTACACTGTGGCAGCAGCTACGCCGGCTTTCAAACGACAGTGTGTAGTGCAAATAATACATCGGCAGCATAAATCTGCAGGACAGCGTCAATGGCAGTGGATCCGGCTGACAAGCATTGGCTCTTACTGTGACAAAGCATGTCTGCAGCATTAACCCTTAGTCAAGAAAGGGGTAGAATTCTACCCCATAAATACACCCTGTGTTGTAGGAGCTCCTGTGCAGCCCGGAAACGCAGGGGATCAGCAATAAATTTTTAGCAAAAGCAAAAGCAGCACTTTTGTGCATATGGCTCTCAAGCAGTGCGCAGAAGACGTCTGCAGCAATCACTGCGGGACAGCACTACTGTACATACTATGAACACTGTCAGTGACAGTGGAGACGGCTTTCAAACAAAAGCTTTTGGTGCACATACCGTATACACAGTGTGTGCAGCACTCAACTTTGTGCTTGGGCGGAGCTCCTGTCAAACTTCAGCTCCTGGCCACACCGTTTTGATGAACCTGAATGCGAGATGGTCCCCTTTTTCAGCGGCATGTTGTGTCACTCACGGGTTCCTGCAGACCCATCTGGGCCCCGGACCCCCGGATGGCCGCTGATCAGCGCCAGTGTTACCGCTTGCGCCCTCGGTAGTGCCCGCTCAACCGGGTACTGTGTCATTTTCATAGCAAAAAAGCTATACTGCAGCTTTAGGCTATAGCTATACTAGTAGTTCTTCAGTGTGTGAAGTATGCAAGTCATATGCATATGGTTGAGCGCTGCCAGCACATGTTTTCCGCTAGCTGACCGAAAACCGCCTGCACCTTGCACGCTGGCTGCACCATCATGGTGCACCATACCCGGTTGGACATGGCTGGTTGCTTCTTGGCAACACTTCGCTTCTTGCTTGCCTACCACTTGGCAAGCAGACAAAACCCGATGCCGCAATCAACACAAGCTGCAGCTACCGTGTTCATACCGCTTCAATACACCCTGACTGTTGTCAAGTGACTGCTGCCCTCCCTGCCCTCAGCCCTCCATTGCCTCTGCAGGTGGCTCTCCATTGCCTCTGCAGGTGGCAGGTTGGCATACCACAATTTGTATTCAGTTGGGCCCAATATTTGGGCCCCAGGGTTTAGCAGTCACCGGCTGCTAAACCCTAAATCCGCATGGGACCCAAGGGTTTTGTGCAAGGGCAATCCATTGCAACAACAAGCACCCTGATCAGAGGTGTGTGGGTCAGAAAACCCACACCCCCTGTAATGACGTATGCCAACCTGCTTAAGAACCAGGAGCCACCTGCATACCACAACCCTCACCGAAGGCTGTGCCAACCGCTATAGCTGACTTAACAACGCAGGGTGCTGCCATGTGCTGGTAGCATATGCCGCATGGGGTACAAGGCAGGCTGCAGGCTAACTACATCACTCACTCTTTGTTTTCGCTTTTATGTCCGGCTTATGAGCTTGTACTACAAGCTCATAAGCCGGACACAAAAGCGAAAACAAAGAGTAAGTGCTTGACAGGGTTTCATCTGGGCTTATTCTTTGTTGATTGCAATCGGTTTCCTATTGGGTGTGGAGAGTACCATTCTAGATGGTGAGATATCCACTGTAACTCCTCTCTCATAAGCACGTGGTGAAAGCAAAACTGTCTGGCCCTGCTGGGCTGGTGATGTACCAACCGATGCGGTCAGTTGGTTCATACCCAGCCTAAGCAAGGCCAGACTGATGCTACTGAGGCTGGTGATGTAACAACAAATGTGCTTTGCAGCGGCTTGGCTGCTACCGCTGCCGTGGTGGCGGCTGGTCGGAGCCCGTGACGACCAACTGTGACTTACTCTGCAGCACGCTAGGGTGATTGACTTGTTGCTGCAGTTGATGCTGGACCAGGAACCAAGCCAGGAATCAGAGAGCGCCCCTAATGTTGCAACCCCCTAACATATCAACGATCGCTGTCTTAGAGGACTTGCGGCTGGCGCCAAGTGCGCCAGACCTTCTGCTGCGGAACCTGCTGCTACATGTGGGAGGGCAGCGCTGCTGCCACTGGTGCCGCTGCTGCCGGTGGCGGTGGTGGCTATGCAGGATTTTCTGCTGACACGCTCTTGCTGGCGCTGTTGACTTGGCCACAGATGCTTGTGCAACATTAGCATACCTGACATACAGCGTTTCCAGGGCCTGCTACTGATGTTGCCGTGGGTGCCACACCCGCAGGCTGCAGTTGCTGCTGCAAGTAACGTAAACCTCGCTGTTTCAGCTGCCGCTGCTGCTTTTGGTGGTGTGGCTGCTATAGTAATGTCAGCTGCGGCCATGGCTGTGTTAGCTGGGGCTTTTGAACTTCAAAGGCA
Organism: Coelastrella sp. UTEX B 3026; assembly: GCA_002588565.1. Lineage (NCBI taxonomy): Eukaryota > Viridiplantae > Chlorophyta > Chlorophyceae > Sphaeropleales > Scenedesmaceae > Coelastrella > Coelastrella sp. UTEX B 3026. Next base: position 7,389 of record NSMO01013403.1, on the reverse strand, counting down.
TTAGATGACTGCGGCCAGAAACAAACAAAGCAGACTGTGAGTGGCTGTCAACAAGGTGCAGGTGACCATGGAGATAAAGATTCCAGTGCTTCAAGCTCAGCCCCAGTGACAAGAAGGAAAAATGCAGCTGATCACTATATCACAGCAACAAATTGAAAAGGACTGAACATAGCATTGAAGAAAGCTGCAGTAGCCACTTAGCAACATACACTTCCGTTGTGTCTTGCTCAGCCCCCTGATATGAGCTATAACATAACCTTACACTGTCATCCCTTTTCACTGCCATCACGAGCATCGTGTAATGATTGTGTGCAACAATGGTGTTTTTGAACCATTGTCGAACGTTATTCACCTGAGTCGGCTGCCCTGCTGCAATTGTTGTCTGACAGTGGCCACTGCGGCTCCATCATCTCTGAGAATGCCATAGAGTGCTGCCATCACATGTGCCATCACATGCATGTGTACACGGCGTCATCATACAACGCTGCACTCTCTGTTGTTGATGTGCCAGTCGCACCCCAGAGTCTCACCTCATCTCCAACCCCAGCCTGTGACGGGTCAGTGACAACCCACTGGGCAAAGTGGCGCTGGGAGATCCTGCAAACATCCTTCATGGCCACAGTGGCGTTTTAGTCAGTGCAGCAAGCAGTGCTAACTTAGCACCTCTGTCTAAGGGCAGCCCTATATTCTCTGGACTGAGAATCCCCAGTTCAAAAACAGTCACCATACGGTATGGTGACCTTGCTTGAACTGAAGATTCTCAGTCCAGAGATTATAGGGCTGCCCTTACGCAGAGGTATCCAACAGGTGTCCAGTGTGCTGCAACAGCAGCGGCTGACGGTCCCAATGGCATGCAACATGTGAACTTCTTCTCCCAGCCCGGGGCAGTGCCCTTTCTCCAAGCAACCGCACATGTGGTGTTGCACAACTGTTCTATCAGCAGCCATAGAAGGTTGAGCCGGGACAGACCTGCTCACCGCTGGGTGCACCGTGACTCGGTACTTGGGTCATCAACACCCATGTACCGGGTCACGGTGCACCCCAGCGGAGAGCTCAAGTTCTGGATATTGTGCTTCAATTTCTTGCAGTACATCAAGCCAGACTTGCCACGAGTCCGCATACAGGGAACAGCTTCTGGGATAAATACAAATCGCAGCGGTAGGCCTGTGACTCATGGGGAGAACAAGCAGCAGCTGATGGACCAGATGATGCTGGCAATTGAGCATCATCTGGTCCATCAGCTGCTGCTTGATCACACAACATTAGCATTATGTTGTGACCATGTGCACCTGCGGCGCCGCAGGTGCACATGGTGACACTGTATGGCATAATGCTCAGGTGCCTGCTGCCATAGCAGCTTCTTGACCTGTGAGCACAGCTATGCTTTCACCAGGCTTGCCAAGCTGGGGTTACCCCATGCACCACATGCTGCCAGTACATGAAACCACCAAAACAGCTATGGTGTTGGGCACTTTTCCAAGGAGTAAATCTCATGGTATCATGAACAGACCCGCATTATGCCATAACGACCCCCCCCCCTTGGCAGGTCGTTAGTAGTAACCACAATTACAATCACACTCATGATTACACTGGCATCATCTGTTTTCTGCCTTCATGATAATCGACAGTGGTTGCCAGCACAAAAACGGCGTCCTTATAAGCTTCCAATAGTAACAGTGTCTTGAAACAGCATTCACCTGAGTCAGCTGCCCTGTTGCTTTTGTTATCTGACGTGGGCACTGCAGCTCCTCAGAATGCCAAAGAGAGTGCTACCATCATCATGGCTACAGATGCTTGTGCAACATCATCTTACCTTGCATGCGACCTTTCCTGGGCTTGCTACTAATGCTATCATGGGTGCCACACCTTGAACCACAGCTTCCTGAATCATTCAGCAAGTTGATGCCAGACGTGTCCGCCGTTGCCGCGCGGCCAGCTGCACGCAGCCAGCTTCATACAGCACAAGCCAGCTATTTACTAATTTGCAAGCTCTTTCAACCACTTGCTAACGCCCTCCAGTTGTTGCTCACAATAAGCGTAAATGAAGCAAACTACCGCTTGCTTCATTTACATCCCACAAGAGTTGTATCGCAGACACCCGGGCGGCACTCCCGCTCGGGTGTCTGTGATAGCACTCTTGTGGGATGTTGCAGATGCATCATAGCATTTCCGGCTGGCAGAGCATTCTATACTCCAATCCAAGGAACTTTGTAAGGAACTTTGGTTTGTTGTTGACATGATTACCGTCAAAACCCATGCCGAGTTATTGCCAGCCCATCCGCCTCTACAGGTTGCCTCGTACAATGGGTAGATGATCTTGTCAGGGTTTGTACCTTGAGAAGATGCAGCTCAGCATCAGTACGTACTGCAATCAATTCCACACTGTGGCCCGGTGCGCCTGCCAGTCGGCTGGAGTAGCATACGTCACCATAGCCTCGAGGTTGCTGTCCACACCCTTTACTGGCACTGGCAGTGGTGCGTGCCTGCACACACAAAGGACGGCAGTGCCAGGATGTGTCACCAACATGGCTTACTGAGATGCATGGCAGCATTTTGAGCCAGCTGCACTCCCCAAAACAACTCGAAAGTCAGCTCAAATCAACTCTACAGCAGGCTCAAAGCACAGCAATGCAGAGTGGATGAGACATCTGATGGCATGCACCCCGGCCAGTCGCTTTGCTTAGTACACAGCAGATGTGCCCAGAGCAACAGGCTGTTGAGCACATCTGTGTCAGTCCACTGAAGTTGGTATTTTGCATTGTCTATTGTAGTACAGCAGACTTTGGAGGCAGCAGCGCTGGCAGATCACTTAACGTACGGTAATACAACTGCAGCAACTGCATGCAGGACAGCCCCAATAAAAACTGCAGTATTTCATGTACTGCATGATGATCTTGGCTAATTTCACAGAAGCAGTACATGGGGACACAAAGCTGATACACCAGACACCATTCTTGCGTGATGAATGTGTTAATATATGCAGAGCAGCACAAATGCGTTAAGGTTGGCCTCACCGCAATACCACCAGACTTTGAGCCAGTATCTTGATCAAGTACCTTTGCAGCAGCATTCTGAAGTGAATAGACAAAAACATAAACCCCTACTTGAGACTATTTGGCAGATAGCTGTTTCACAACAGCACGTACTCCTGCAAGAGCTCAGCATCCTAGAGGACAAACAACTATGACCTTATTAGCTATCATGCATTGGTAGCTTGTGTTCTGTGCATAAGCAGCTATCAGATAGCAGCTATCACGGACCTCGAGCTGTCGATGGGCGCAGATGGTAAACCATGGCTGGCTGCTACCCGGTCGGACACCATCATCTTACCACATAATCGTCATCTTCATGCTCTTTTGTTGACTGGATCACATAGTGGGTGGTATCACCCACCGTGCCACCCAATCCACAAAAGAGCATGAAGATGATGGGTTTCTGAAAAGGTAAATACACTCATCGCGTAATTCAATCAAACAAAAAGCATGATGATGGTGGTTATGTACAAAGATGAAGGTTTCAGATAGCTGCCAGCCATGGCTTACCAGCTGCGCACATCAGACCCTTGGAGCGCCATCAGACCCTTGGAAAGCCTTTGCAACGATCTGAGAGAGCTTCAAGTCCACCCACTACGTGACAGGCTGAGCTCATGCCCCATGTCAACCAGGAGCGTGATTGCATCCGATGATGATCATTTCCAAGGGTGTCTCAATGTCCTTACACACTTGAAGCTTCAATCTGAAGGAATACAGGTAGTCAGCACAGGTTGGCTGATAGATAAGCTTGTCCTAAATAAAGTGTGAACATACCGATGCCACAAAAGCCGCTCTGAGAAAGGGGCACTGCTGTTGTAGCAAGATTCCTAGCCCGCAGAGATTCTACAAGGGGTGCTCAGCATTATCAATGGCAATATGCATATGCAGTATCAAGCGTATCACAGTAGTACACGCGCAACACTCAAGCAGCTTGCTTAACTTTGAACGTCATGACTGATGGTAGCATGTCATCGGAGTAGACAAAGAATGGAATCTCAATGACCACACTGCTAAGTTCTCTGCAGAATACACAAATTGCAAAAGCTTGCAATCCTATATGCACAATGTGAGCAAATCTGAAGTACACCTGATGGTTGTGTGAACATGGGCCAGCAGCTAGTGTGCTTCAAGGGCCTGACAATGTGTGTTTGGCTTTTAGCTCGTCTTGATGACGTCAACACAGCTGCTGTCACCTTTATGGCCAGGAAATTCAGCGTGCGCTGCACCATAAGGAACGTTACTCCGACGTTGTTTCCATCAGAAACATTGCATTGTGCATGATGGTAACAACGTTGGAGTAAAGTTCCTTGATAATGTAATTACTGTACCCTACTCGGAGGTATCTGCATCCACCAGTCACCCATTGCCTTGTGGATGCAGCCTTTGAGCAACAGCACATACAATCTTGTAGGATGCCAATATACACACAAACGAAAGAACGTATAGACGACCTTGAAGCAAATGCTGTTGATGCACTGAGGTGCCTGCAGCTAAGTTAGCTGCACGGAAGCACTATTGACAGTGGAACTAGTTTCAAGCAATGGCTTTAAGTGCACATGTTCCCATAGCACTCAGCTGCAATTGCAAGACAGCCCCAGGAACAGTGCAAAGGGCCTCTAATCAATGGCTGTCAACGCATGTGATATGTCTGCAGCATTCCATCTGCAGGACAGCAGCTGAGTAAGCTTGCATCACACACCTGCACCGACAAATATCAGGTCAGTTGAGCAGAGCTTCAGCTGAGTTGGTGTGCTGCAAAAGGACTGTCACATGTGCCTGCTGCACCGGCCAGGTTCGCTGAGCCAACCTTCACATCGCAACATTAACGCTGCAGGACAGCGCTGCAGGACAGCAGCAGCAGTAACCCCTTGAGCCAGCTAATACAATCATTGTAGGGCCTATGCCATACAAGGCAGTGATACAAAGCGCTATTACAGCCGTTTACACCAGTCAGAGTGCAGATGAGCTCCTGGCAGTATGCCACAGGACGAGCACAACAGGCAATAGATCAGCACGCATGCCATGTGGCACATCAGCAGGGTGCAGGACAGCAATGCCGATTGCTGAATAAGCTCAAGCAGGTACAGCAGAGCAGACATCTGCAACACAGCAACACAACATAGACTATCTCTCTCTGAGCAGCGCAGCAAACACAGCGTCTGCAGAGTGGGAGGAGCAGTCATCACTTTGGGAGGGCACAGCAGCACATGTGTGGGTGCAGGATACATGCATTTAGTCCGGCAGCTCTGGCAAAGTAGGACCCAAGCTGCATGTTCAGACAACCGACGTGCAAGATGGTAACAGCAGCCTGTGGCCAGGGCAGATGCTGCCTGACATCCTCTATGACATGTGCTGAAGTAGCACAAGTTGCCAAGGTTGCAACAGTACTTGCCAGTACCAAGCATGCTCTTCTTTGACTAAATGACCTGATTCTGAATGCACAGGTCTGCTCAGCCTGTTCAACTCCATTGTTCAAGATGGCACAATCTTGTAACTTTTTGTGGTATGAATACCACCAAAGGCTACAAGATTGTGCCATCGTAAACAAAGGAGCTGAAGTGGCTGAGCGTGTCAGTAGGTATCTCCTACGACTTGCTGGTGTCCGAGTGCTGAGCAATTGATTCCTGTATGTGTATCGGCACCTGAGCAAAGTAGTCCCCAAAGGTATGCGTCACCAGCTACTCTTGCTTCGGTTGTCAATAATGCTGTTGAGGCGGTCGCATCCTGTCACTCCTTGATATGTTACATACTGCACCATGCCATGGTGACCATCGTGTTCACTGGGACATCTGCCAGCTGCAATCAAAGCACACACGATAAGTGTAAGCATTGACAGTTGTCAGTGACAGTAGAGCATATGGCCTGCACATATGCACGCACTTTGCTCGCAGACCTGCGGTTTGCTCTGTATTTCAGCTGTTTCTGGGCCCACATGGGCACAGACCAGTCCAGCTACATGCAGGAACAGCAGTAGCATGCCCGCTGTGCTGCTGTGCAGATCACTTCATGCGGTGGCTCAGTTACCTCGGAAAGCCGACGTTGTCATCGACTTTGACCACATCATCTAATGAAACAGCGTAACCCACGGATGCTTGATGGCTGCCGTTGATCGACCTCGGGTACCATTTGCAGCAGCAGGAAGCGAGCATCGGAAGTTGGTCGATCTAGCACACAAGAGACGCTGCTTGAGAGCTGGAAACGCTCAACGTACTCCTACAAGTATTTAGTAATGTACAGTGTGAAAGATCAGCAAAGACCTCGTATGTCCAGAACGGACAAGTTTGAGACCAGCCACGGGTGCACGAGATTTTATCGTTGCGAGATCCGGGTGCTTGCAGTTGGCTCTGTCGGGCACCATAAGGAGTATCGGACGGGGCCTAGCGTGGCGCTGACGCAGTTCAAGAACATCATGACAGACTGGACAATCCGCGGAACTGTCATGACAGACTGAACGCCTCCGCGGAATCCCGCCCAGATGCCCAAGGTGCCGCAAACTGCAGCAGTGCATATAGAGAAAAAGCACCGGCGAACCCTAAAATGTAGACTGACGCCAAGTAGTCTCTTTTGCTGACAACAGCGGCAGCTGCCCGGCACAGTCCGTTGCAGCGGCAATACAGGCCATACAGAACTGCTTCGGCTTAAGCTTCTGCGTGCCGCACCAGCTAGTACGGAACCATGACATGCGTGGACGCGCCCAGTGATATCACTCATCGATGATATCACATCTCAAATTGTTAACGCAAAGCTCACACCAATGGCATAGCATATCTAAGACCCTCTGAGCCTTGAGCCCTACCAGCCTGGTTTGCTTGAAGCACCAATCACACAATCACATCTACACTGCTCAAGGTGGACGGCGCCTCACATGGGAACCACTGATGATGGGTGTATGCATACATGCATCCATATGCAAGGCCACATGCGTAGGTTTTAGAGATGTGCTTAGGCAATAAGACAAGAATACTCGTGCAATTGGCCGGTATGCATAGCTGCTGTGCAGCCGCAGAAGCAAGCAGCAGCAGCCAAACCAGCAACAGTTCACAAGGCAGTTTGCACCCAGTCAAATTGTCTGGCTGTCAATCTGCATGGGGTGATATTACCCAGCAGCATCAGCGTTCCAATCCAATTGCAGTAACATCAGCTACACTAAGGCAAGCTAGCAACAGCAGCAGCAAGTTCACCAACCCCAGCTTGTCAGCCACACATATGGCAAGCTAGCAGCAGCAGCAGCAGCAGCAAGTTCACCAACCCCAGCTTGCCAGCCACACATATGGCAAGCTAGCAGCAGCAGCAGCAGCAGCAGCAAGTTCACCAACCCCAGCAATTCAGCCAGACATATGGCAAGCTAGCAGCAGCG
>NSMO01013401.1:384-14583 GCA_002588565.1 Coelastrella sp. UTEX B 3026 | reverse complement strand
ACTACTGCTGCTACACCTGCAGCGCTATCTTTACTGCTGCCAGCAGCAGCAGCAGCGGATCGTGCTGAACCCTTACTACTGCTGCTCCTGCTGCCAGAAGAGGGTTTAGCATCCCCATCAGCATCAAAAACCGCGATCACCCCATCTCCCCTCGCTGCTACCACGATGCGCTTCTGCACTGCTGCCGGCAGCACTACATGCTGCTGCTGCTGTTGGGTGCCACTGCCACTGCTGCTGCTGTCAGCCGGTACTGCCATTGCATGCACCATGGGCGGATTCCACATCTGTTCCTCGCCATCTGACTCATCAGATTGACTAATCCCAGATCCAGGATTACTAATCTCCATAGTCCCAGGCTGAGGATGACTAATCCCGGTCCCTGGATTGATAATCCCTGTCATTTCTGTCATATTCCAAGCAGCCAAACACTTCCTGCCTCTACTAAAATCCCAGCAAGCGATTCTATTATCCATGCCGGCGGTTAGCAATTGCCAGGGCTTATGCAGTCTGAAACTGACTGATGATGCTAGGGGTGCATGTGCTGCTTTGATCACTCGAACCGGCTGCAGGACTTGCTGCTGCTGCTGCTGCTGCTGGTGTAGCTTTGCCAGATCGAACAGCGTAACATCACCTGAGCATCAACAAACGAACGGGCAAAAACGATTTGAGCGAGGTCCAATTGTGTAACCAACAACCAGCTTGCCATGATTTGACAACCTAGACGTTTTGAGTGGCATGTATGCCCTATTGCATGTTATGATGGGTTGTCACGAACGTCCTCAGACACGTCTAGATCCCGCCTGTGTTGGCAGCTTGTGTATTATACATACAAAAGAAGTGCATGTGCAGAAGAGTATGCTGCTGGTCTTTGCTACTGTGGGACACACAAGGACATGATGTTGATGCCCAAGCCATTGATCTAGATCTAGTGCTGCTGCTGCTGCTGCTGCTGCTGCTGGTACAGAGGTATACTTTGTAAGCCCACAAAGGAACCGTGCTTGGGCATGCACCACGATCGCCTGCTGCTGCTGCGATGGTGCAGGTAATGGCAACCTCTGCTGCCACCACTGCTGCTGGTGCTGTTGCATGTAATCAAGGTGCTGCTGCTGCTGCTGCTCACCTGCATCGTCTGCTGCTGCTAGATATGTCCCTTGCTTATTGATCGCCAAAGCGCTTATGTCATCGTCTGTTACTTCTCGCCGACATAACACATCAAGGTCCGCTGCTGCTGCTGCTCCTGCTACCGCCGCTGCTGCTGCCGTCGGGTCTTCCTCCCCTGCTGCCGCTGCTGTAAGTGACAGCAGCAGCAGCTCACATCCAGCAGCAGCAAACAGCAGCGCAGATTGGGCCTCGCTGCTGCTGCTGCTGCCAGATCTGGGTGCAAACAGTACTGCTGCTATAGCATCATACTTTGACAGCAGCGAGCGGCAAATCAGATCTCGGGTTTGTAGGGAATGCACACAGACGTATCCATCCTGCAGCATAACATAACATAACAAGCCGTCACAGCATTCTAAATGCTCCATGAAATCTGTGCTGATAATGTTATCTCAAATAGTGTTATCTTAAATGATTGTTACAGTGTATACATACTGCATCCCATGGACTGCTAGTACAAGTATGTGGTATGGATGTGTCGATGTGTCAAGCACTTGCTTAGGTGGCTGGACTCAATTGTCAATCGGATTAGGCTAAGAAAGCTCACTCAATTAAGCAGCTAGGTTTCCGCGTTTCTGGCACACACAAAGGCAAAGTCGCCAGGTAAGCGGTTGATGATATGCTTGCATGGCTTGCCACACACGGGGTGTGCTAGGTGCATATATACATATAGAGCCTCCAGCATATTGGCAATATTGCTTGACTGTGTTTCATCTGGTCTGATCTGTTTTTGATCTCAATTGACTTCCTACTTGTTGTGGAGAGTGCCATTGTAGATGGTGTGGTATCCACTGAAACTTTTCTCTCTGTTTATTGGCAATTCCAAAGAACTGACCTCTGAGCCCGATGCTAAGTACTTGAAATCGCCAGATACGTTCAGACATATTACGGAGTCCGTGTGACCCTTCAGGAACGCTACTCGCTTCATGGTAGCTGCGGTGCCGCTGCTGCTGCTGCTGGAGGCCTGGTTGCTGCTGCTGCTGGCCGGTCGAGCGCTGCTGTCGACTTCCATAGCGATAGCGATGTTGATGTGATGAACAGGTTGGTTGTAATCGCCTAGGCAGAACTGCTGGGGCAGCGAGATCGGATTCTAGTCTGCAGGCAGCTTGTGCAGATGTGCAGCAGGACCCGACAGCAGTCTCGACGTTGCAGCAATCAGTCGTGCGGGCCGGCACGCAAAAGTGGTGTAGATTGTGTAGATAGTAACTTGAGTAGTTTGAGGACCGAGACAGCTGCATGCGGGGCACTTGGCATAACACGTGGGACTGATGTCAAGATGCCTCAGCCCCAAAGCGGGCTGTCGAGTGTCTAGCAGGTAATTTAGATACCTCTCTATTTGAGTAACGTTTTGCAAAAACGTCAACAACGATCGACATTGTCACCAAAAGTCACAGCCTAGCGTTTGACAGCGACGAGTCGAGCTGGTTTGTCAACATGTTGATGTAATTATGCAGACAGCGTTTCACGGAGTCCAGCTCCGGAAGGGTCTCCGATTTGCAGGTGCGTTTATTCGTTGATGCAGCAGTCGTCCCCATACCCATTTTACCTTCGTAACCAATTTACTTGTGCGCGGTGAATACACTAGAGTCGTCGATCGAAGTCAACCTGCTGTGTCCCGTGCTGATACTGGTCTCATCATCGAAACAGCTAATGAGCATTGCCGCAACCTCAAGCGTCTCAACGCTTCTGCTCGGGATAGATAGCTTATTGTAGAGTATTGTACACCAGCTTTCAGCAGCACAGACGTGATTGGCGCAGTGATTGACGCAGCGCCTTCTGCTTACCGACCCCCTGACGTTCTGCTGACCTTAGCCATCATATGCATCGAATCAAACTGGCACGCAAGAGCCCACCATATCCCGCACGGCCAACGGTTGCAAAATCCACCCTGCTAGGGCCCGTCTGGTTGGTGTGCATCTCAGCGAGCCTGCAGCACACTAAGTTGCAAACTTCTGTGTAGTACCATCTGTCTGTGCTGACCCATTTTGATGCATTTGTTTAAAATCTGCTTTTGTGTGTTTTTCCATGACCAACATTTTCCTGCAGCTCTTCTGCTGCTATTTGCATTCGCTGCAAATGCAAACCAGCAGAAGACCTCCAATGCAGCTCTCCTCCGACAGCAGCAGCAGCAGCAGCATTACAGCACTGCTGCCGCAACCCCCAGCAAGCAGCAGCAGCAGCAGAATCTGGATCGGCGGCTGTCGATGTTCTGGGCCGGCGCAGCATACCAACCAGCACCAGCAGCAGCCGGCAGCAGCAGCAGCAGCAGCAGCAGGAGACGCAGAATCTTGCAGATCACTACTGCTCCGGCAACCCCACCGTACGAAGCGCCGAAGGTGTTTCTGAGTAATGTTCGAGCGTCAGTAGTGAACACGTTTAGTTGGAGCATCACTCGGAGTTCAAGTGCAACTGGAATTTATGTGACTGCAGATGGAGCTGACAGAAGGCAACTTGGTACGGGTCTGAGTCTACATTGTTTGATGCGTTTTGGGAAATCCTTCAATGCATTGCTGTTGAGAATCATCAGCTTAGCTTTTTGTAATCAATTGATGAGAGTACACACATTTTCACATGTTTTGGGACTCCCCTTGCTTCGGCACGGCCGCTGAGTTACCTGATGGAAACAGCTTTGATCGCCATTACTTCATCTGCCACAACAGCACCAACAGCAGCGGCGGCAGCAGCAGCAGCGTCAGCAGCAGCAGTGGCGGCAGCAGCACCAGTAGTAAACAAACCTGCCGTAACGGCCAGCTGGTTACTGACATAGCCATCATCCTTAACAGAGCAGCAGCACCAGCAGCAGGAGCATGGGCTGATTGACTTCTTTGCAACAGCAGCAACAGCAGCACCAACCTGATAGGGAAGGCGGTATCATGGTACAGGTTTTACCATGGGCGGCAGTAGCAGCAGCAGCACATGCGGAGTGGATGTGCATCGAAAGCTTTGGCAACCAAAACCAGTCAGCAGGAATATAATTTGTCAGACACGATATTCACAGATCATGGTATATGTGTGGATAGAAATGACTAGACTTGTTTTATATTGCTGTCAAAGCGTGGACTACAAAGTATACATATTAGCCAACCAAGTCACGACCAGCAGCAGCAGCAGCACAAGCAGCATGCACATCAACAGCAGCACCAGCAGCAGCACAAGCGGCATGCACACCATCACCAGCACCAGCATGGAGGCAGCTGAGGTTTGAGCAGTAGCACCTGCACAAGGAACAGCAGCAGCAACAGCGAGAGCAGCAGCAGCAGCACAAGCGGCATGCAGTCACATCAACCCCAAGAACTGCTAGATCGAACAAGATCATAGTACATGCTCCGATTTTGGGGTGGGTTTGACATATCCTGCTGTTGAGAATGGGCTGTATTGTATAAACTGTATGCATCAAAAGATCAGCTACTTGAGTGAGCTGTGTCACCACCAGCAGCAGCAGCAGCGGCGGCAGCAGTATAGGGCCAGCAGAGATTTTAGCGGTAGCACCCCCACAAGCAGTAGCAGCACAAGCAGCATAAAGTCGCATTGACTTCCACATCAGCCATTGGGACCGCTAGATTGAACATTTCACATCCACAGATTACGGACATGCTTCGAAAGCAGGGCATGCTTGTTCTGATTTGCTATTAATGCATTGGCAATACTCTATAGATTGTATGCTTAATAAGGTTGACCACAATAGCCAACCAAGTCACCACCACCACCACAAGCAGCAGCAGCAGCATGGGGGCAGCAGAGATGTTGGCTGTAGCACCAGCACCAACACAAGCCACACAGTACAGCAGCAGCAGCAGCAGTGGTCGTCATATCGACCATATGCTGCTGCTTTATGTTTGCAGGAAACACATCGTATTTTGTGATCTGTACAATGGCAACGTTGCTGCGCCTTTTGCTTGTGGGTTTCACATCTATCTGTCACTTTCTGTCTGCAGGTTACACCTTGACGTACAGCCGCAACTTGCAAAACACGACATATTCTGTTGAAGGTTCGGTGGACATCACCAACGTGATGGGTACCAGTCAGCTGTCATTGCTGTCAGTGACGGTGTATGTCGGCGCAACAGCAGTCAACCCGGGTTGTAAGACCATGCCGGCGGACAGATATGTGATGCAGGTCAGTGTAGCATCGCTTCTGGGGTTTAAGCATGAGGTTAGAAATAATGCCGGTCTATTTGGTAGAACATGGTGTGCATGACTGGTTTGCATGGGGTAACAATCGGCCTTTCAGCAGCAGCAGACTTATGTCAACTTGCTCGGTAGTTGTATTCAACATGTTGCACATTTCAGTGAGAAAACAGCAGATAGGCAAAGCCAAAAAGGTGCCTTCCGTACCAGTATAAGAGGCAAGTCATGTGGTGTGTAAGACCATGCCGGCGGGCAGATATGTGATGCAGGTCAGTGCGGCATTGCTGGGAGGGTGGGGGGGGGGATGTGAACATATACTTCAGGCTATATCTGATAACAACAAATAGAACGTGAAGGGTAAGTACTTACTGATTGGTATGTTTTGACTAACTGCATGGGGAACAATCAAATGGCTTTTGGCAGCAGTAGCCGTATGTCAACTTGCTCCACAGTTGTATCACAGGCTGGCACTTTCAGCCATGCAGTCACCACGCATCTCCATCCACAATGTGTCTGCGGGTGCGTCTGCTTGCAGCCCTTGGAAGTGCTGAGCTGTCCCTTCCGGATCGACCTGACCTCCGATCCCGGTCCGGTCAGCGTCAACGCCTTCGTCGCAACATCTAACGGTCGACAAGCCTCCGGAAACTCCCCGGCGCCAACGGTATCGTTCGCCGACTGCGTGGCGGGAAAGTCCGACAGTAACACGTGCTCCGTCCGCGACGTCGGAAGGTGTGTCTCGGTCACCGACGGAAGTCGAATCATCAACAAATTCCAAGACAAAGCCAACGCGGCAGCAGCGGGCAACGTGCAAGTATCGCAGAGTCAGCTGTTTGCTACGGACTCGACGCTGGGCCCGCCGCGCGTGGAGCCGACGTTGCCCGCGCCAGCTCCCGCGGATGACTACACTCCGCCGTCGACGTACGTGCAGCCGCGTGCGGACGACACGTGGTGGAACAGACGACGAAGGGAGCTCCTGGCTGCGCTTGGAGGATCTAGCAGGTGAGGTATAGTTACAGCAAACACTGCCGGTGGAAATGCTCACTATGCATGTTAGCCACAAGGGCCGCAAGTTGTTACCTGGAAGCCACAGCGGTGCTTACTTATCAAACCAAGCTCCGTCAAATACAGTGGTGCATCACATTGTGGGTCATCATGACCGGGGGGCTTCATACAGCCGAGGGATTCATACAGCCGGAGTTGCCTTAGCTGTTCAACTTCCAGATTTGAAAGTGTCAGTGCCATCAATTCCGTAAGGAGTTGTAACAGCAAGGTAACCACCACATAATATTGCTAGACCAAAGTCCAGAAACGTATGGCGACCTTGCCCAGTGTGTATGCACTTGGATTGCTTTTGGACAGATGTTGGGAGAGTTTAGAAGGTTATTTTCCCTGCCTATGCTTTTGCTTTTGCTGCTGCTGCTGCAACGCATCGTCACTTGGACGATTTGTGCCTTTGGCAATCCCCCAACTGACTTCATACACTACATATTTCACAGGTCCCTGCGACAATACCCTGACAGCAATAGCAACCCAATACCCTACCAATTCCCAGAGACCCCGGTGGCTACAACACCCCAAATCACAAACCCCATAATGACAAGCCCTGAAAACCCTACAGATTCTACAGACCCTACAAACCTTCCTGCAACAACACCTGGACAGCCGGGCGGGATGCAACAGAGTACGGATGAGTCAGCTGACAATCCCTTGACATATCCAGCAGCAGGCACCCCAGCAGCAGCAGCAGCAGCATCACCTGCTGCAGATGCTTCCACGGTGCCTGCTGGCACTGCTGTGGGTGCAGAAGCTGAGGTGTTGGATGATGAACCGGTGTTTGATCCCAACACATATGTACCGCCCAGGGCTGATAACTCATGGTGGACTGGCGATAAGAGACATTTGGAAAGCGTCAGCAGGTGCGACATGGAAGCTGCTGTTCTAGTTGTTTGATTGGATTATTATAACTATTGTTTGCTTGATTTCAATGAACACAAAGTGAAGACTGACATCTGTTACCGGTGTTTGATCCCAACACGTATGTACCGCCCAAGGCTGATAGCTCATGGTGGACTGGCGAGAAGAAAATCTGGAAAGCGTGAGCAGGTGCGTCCTATGGTGGCAAGAATACGAAGCTGCTTTTGTTTGTGTGTTATATGCTTGAATTTTATAAAACCATGAAGACTTTACATTTTCAACGGTGACTGATCCCAACACATATGTAACACCGAGGGCTGATAACTCATGGTGGACTGGCGAGAAGAGACATTTGGAAAGCGTCAGCAGGTGCGTCGTATGGTATGAAGAATTTGGTAGAAAACGGCTTTTTTGGGTGTTGTTTGCTCCAATATTTGATAGAATATTGAAGACTTTACTGAAGACTTTACACTTGAGCGGTGTTTGATCCCAACCTGGCCTATGCCACAGATCTCAGGGTTCAGACCGCCTGTGGAGGAGCTGGGTGTGCCTGCGGGAAGTTCCCTCAATAAACATTTCAAACACATTGACGCACGATACTAGCGATTGTGACATCAGCGCCTATTCGACCTCACAGGATCGGGAACATTGTACCTAAACATGCTTTACAGTCTGTTGACGGCCATAAACAGACCGGACGTTTTGGCAGGAGTTGAAAAGCAACATGGAACAAGCCTCCCCTGCATGCCACAACATCTTGCTGCAACCGCCCGACTCGTGCGTTGGAGCCCATCCTGCATGCACACAGAGCTTTGTTGGCTGCAACCACTTTGCACAAGCCAACAATTGGTTGCCCTCACGCAATCGACGTCCGGAGCAGGCCACTGACTTGATGCGAGCGGAGCTCGAAAGGCGTGGCACATACAGTGCCCACAACATTCACAACTACATACAGCCAATACGCGCCATCATGAGCCGCCAACCCCCTAGAATGTTCGTGCCCTGTGCGCGCTCGCGGCCATCTCCATGACCCAGCACACTGCCTGCGCTTGCTCACACTGTCGCTTTGTGGATCGCCCAGATTAGCGGTACGCAGCTCTGCGGTCGTTGCCCAGAGACAGCAAATCAATCAAGTTCACACTTTACCGTATAGCTCTTGCAGACGTTTGCAGTTCAATTGATTTCCGCCAATTCTAGGCGTGGCCATTCCACGCCATCACCGAGTACATATCTGCAAGGACTCAAGCAAATCTCTGAGTAACCACACGCCAACTTGACATCCATTATCGTGCGCGCCAAAACTGCGATGCGCGCCAAATGCACAGACACTAATCAATCAATGCTTCTGATACTCAAACAACATTCGGTCACAACATACGATGCACTAGCAACATAGTACTGCTGTAGTCACCAACACTCCCGGCATGCTACAAGACTCGGAACTTCACAGTCAAACCTACAGTCGATCATGCTGTGCTAACAACTGTACTCAACATAGAGCTAACTATGCAATTGCCCTAATCTGAAGTGTCAGCTGTACTGCAGCACCAGGTATCACACTACCAAGGCCGATCACTCGGTACACTGGAAACAAAGCAATAAGACCCACGTTACGTCGTACTCCCCAATGATGATGATTGTCTAGGCAATGGGCACAGCCTGGATGAACGATGACGTCATGCACACACTGCCAGGCTGGCGATGCAGAAGCAGCTGCCAGCGGATCCAATGAAGAATACACCACACCAGAGGTGGAAATGCAAACCTCACCAGCAAGTTACCTACCATGCCCATTGCCACATGTATAGGTGGCAACGACTGTCAACTTTCATAATCAACCAACGGATCCCAAACTGCACACCTGCAGTGGAGACCAGCAATTGTCTTACTCTAGGTTCATATTCTAGGAAAAATCCTCTCCCATTACTCGTTGACTTCTGTCACAACATCTAGTGGTAGGAGTATTTTAGTGTATATCAATGGGTTCAAGCTGGAAGGCTTCAGCCGCTGCATGGCAACTGTAGACAGCACGCAACAGGACAAGGGGTCAAAAACAACCATGCCCTGGCTAGAACGAGTGTAACAATCTGTGAGGTGCTATCTGCATTAGCAAGCCTCTTCAACAGCAATTGATGCGACCTTTATCCCCCTTGCAGCCATATAGCCGCTCATGCAGGCGCCAAAGTTGCATAACAGGGACCTGTGATTGCTACAGCCTGTAAGTTGTGCACACTGTGCGGCATGATGCAACATGGGTCTGGTTGCACAGGTGCCAAGATATGGTGCCCTGTACCCTTTGCCAACCCACGATGTGGGCCGCCGATAAGAACATCCACACAATGCTCAAGTTTAGATGCAGAACTCCTAACTGTCGCACAACAAAAGCCCACCTAAATGCAAAACTCCTAACTGTGGCACAACAAAAGCCCACAACTTGTATTTGATCATTCAGACAACTCAATAGCTCCTTTCCTCGTGGCCCCCCACCGCCCACTTGAGCCACAGACAACAGCAGCATTCGCACGCCAACCGCAAACTAGATTACATCAAGCTACCTGGTATCAATATCGGCCCTAGATCGGTATGACAACTTTCCCAATGTGGCCCCCATTTAGCATGTACTCTACTGCATCAGGTATCTGCTCAACACCTTTGTGGCCGTGGCCTACATCAACCCAAGCTTGCAACTTCCCTTGCTCGTAGAGCTGGAACACCTTGCGTTTGCAGCGCCTGATGGCGGCCACATCCTGCAGACATACAGACATCATAATAATAATAATAATCTATGCTGGGTTACGCCATAGCCTAAGGCCATCGACCCCGCGCCTCAAATCTACCCAGTGAGTTCTACTCACCTTCGGACAACCGAGGTATTACAACGAACGGAGGGTTGTGGCAGTGCGCAAAGGAAAACACATGTGCTATACATGCACAGGACAGCTGGGCAGGCATTGGCTGAAAATTCACAGATTCTTCCCATGTGGCACACTGTCTGCAATAGTCAGCTAGTCCTTAGTCAATTACTAGCTAGTCATTGGCAGCTCTACTGCTAATTGTGAAAGATAAATCCTTGACACTTCAAACCTAGACTCTTTGTGGATCCAGTCCAATGCAAGCAGCCGCTGTGTGGCACACTGTACCAAGTCTTTCATATATCTGGCGGCATCATGTTACCTTTGGCCAAATTTGCCCGAAAATCTTCTTTCCATCCTCCAAGTCGATGTTTGTTCCGCCCCAGAACAGCTCATGTAGGCCCAGCCCTTGCTCAACTGGGCCAGCAGCATCCAAGCCCATATGTGGGTACTCGCTGATGTAACCAACCTGTAGACATACAAACAGACAACAGCAGCTTGCATTGTGAATGTGCAGGTGCAGTTTCCCAGCTCAAACGGATTACAGACTCTCATGTTGGTTAGGCAGGACGCACGACAACCCCATCGCAGAGCCTGTTGAGTGTTTGATAACACACCAAGAGAGCAGACAGCATATGCAACAACATAGCATGCTGAGCCTGGGTTTTCTCTGAGTTCTCTGCGATTCCGCTGCTGATTACTGCTGTTGAGCTGTGTCTGGTCCCTGCAGTGTACCTGTAACGCCCTCAGTGCTGCTGGACCACACTGTGCTGCACACTTGCTGCTTGCAATCAGGCAGGCACTATGCTAAGTTTTGCTGTTCCCTGCTGCTGCTGCTGCTATTGACGCCGTAGAGCTAGTGCAAGCAGTGGCTCGCACCTGTAACACTCTTGCTGCTGGTGCCAGGTGTTGCATGATTGCTGCTCTCAGTGCACCACCAACACCTTCATACACCACGTTGACACCCTGGGGATATTCAGCAGCTAAGACAGCGGAGACATCCTGCAACGTGAATTGAACGTGAGCTTATGTCACAATCCGCAGAAAGCTGTGTTAGTGATGCGGACAACCGTAACAAGCGGTTCGTGCAGCACTGCCATGCGGCAGAAAGAGCGATGTATTCCGCAGGATGCACCACGATTGGGCCAATCGGATATTGGATAGAAAGAGAGGCAGACAGAGAGAGGCAGGGGTGCACGATACGGTGGATGTCACTGCCTGTAAGAGAGGTGTATATCCGGCACTTGTGCATGCTGTCTGGGACAGGGGTATGTCCAACTGCTGGCATAGGGGAAGGCACTAAGGCAAAAGGTCCTGAGAAGACGGCAGTGACCACAGAACAAGAGTACTCCGGGGTCGCTGAGTTTGTGCTGCAATGAGACGCCGCTTACCTCCTGCTGATAGTCGATAACCCTTTCAATTCCCAGTGACTGCAGCTTCTGCTTTTTGGCTGCCCCGCCAGCTACTGCTATCACCCTGGCTCCTGTTAGCTGCGCTAACTGCACAGCAAAGTGGCCCGTCCCTCCTGCCGCTGCTGTTACTAACAGGACTTCGCCTGGCTGTACTGCTGCAGTATACTCAAGTGCCGCTGCAGCTGTTACTGCTGAGAGTGATAGTGCTACTGCCTCTGGACTTGCCACAGGAACAGGCGTACACATAACGGCTTGGGCGATGCCGTATTCTGCGAAGGAGGCTGCGGAGTTGCAAGCTACTGCTTGACCAACTGACAAGCTTGTGACTGCTTCCCCCACTGCTGCAATGATGCCTGCACCCTCTGCACCAAGAGCAAAGGACGGCTTTTCGCGGTTGCCAGCAAAGGCGAATTCGCCGCGAGCGCGAAATGTTTCGCAGCCGCCGTTGATGCCGGCGTATTTCATTTGTATGAGGACCTGCAACAGCAGAATGGACAGCAAATTGCTGTATGCAACCATATGGTTTCTGCAGTATAATCTGCAGACATACAATGCTGGACCCAGATACCACACCAACGCTGTTCCAAACGCTATAGCTCCTACGCTTGTAGCTGCTGATGTCATTCGAGAGACCAGCAGGCCGATACGCGCAGCTCCTGCGTGTGCTGACGGTGGCAGCATGCCACTGCTGACTGACGTGCTCGCACGCACCTCATTGGGCCCAGGCTGCGGCAGCGGTGCTTCCTCCACCTCTGCTACATCCCTGAATGACTTGCCGGTCCTCTTGGCTACCAAGCGTTTATACGTAGCTGGAAGGCTAGGGGCCATCATGTGCCTGTGAGCTGTAGCTGCTTCTGCTGTTCTGAGCTTATCCGAGGTACTCGCTGCCTGGCACCTGACTAGTAGGCGATAATCTCTATACAGATGGCCTGAAGCAGCTTGGCAGGCCTGCATGCCGCTAGCGCGCAGCGTAAACAGCTATGACGAGTCCAATTGCACATCCACCAGACAAACTGCTACCACCATGCAGGAACGCTCATTGACATCTCAAAAAGCATGTCAGGGCCAGTGAATCAAATGGCCATGATGCCGGTATCCAAACAAAGTGCTTGAAGTCTGCGCAAAGGGACTTGTACTGGCGATAACACAGAGAGTCCCGGAACGGCCCCATGTTGAGCAAGTCGCGCCTGGGAGGAAGCGTGACAGCACTATGATCATGTACGTGGTTTTCGACGGTCACGTTAACCCTTTCAAGGTGCAGGCTGCTGACAGTACGTGCGTCGGTGAACGCCTTTGCATCCGCAAGCATTTGATCCAGGCACAAACCATATCCAACAGTTCTACTTGCACCGATGCTACGTTCTGCGTCCTGGCTGGCGGCGTCGTGGCTACCACAAGCTGTAGTGCCCTCAGCAGCATTGCTGGTCAGAGGTTACAGCACACCCCCCTCCACTCAAGACATCCGGACAGCATACGCACACTGTGCAACTCTAGTAAGGTGCAGCAGCTCTCATATACCGTACTCTCCTGGCTTTGCTTGCAGCTTGAACCTGCACTATCTGTGGTCGCCAGTTGCCGATATCACTGCCAAATGCTCAGCACCTGTTTACATCAGTGACACAACCACCTCATGCTGCCGTCCCCGAAACCGCAACTCCCAAACTCCATAAACCGCCCCTTTTGTCATATACACCCGCAGGGACCATGACTCTGAGAACTTCATATGGGTCACTCAGCTACCGAAGGTATGTGTCACACAGCAGGCCAATGTGCATTCATGGCAAAAGCTGCACTCGTGTCACCTGTTCTTCTTTAGCAGCACCAACACTAGTTGCATAGCAGGGCAGATTCAACTAGTTTGCAAAGGTATCAGGCCCAATCCTGTCCCAATCAGAGCCACTCATTCCTGCAATTTGCTGTGCAACAGCAGCATGAGCATGCACCACCCCCAGCATCTCTTAAAGTCTTCCAAACAGCTTTTGCAGTACATACCAGAGATGGTCTTGCTGTTACAAATCTTACATTGGAAGTAGGTCTTGCTCTCAAGTGATATCAAATCAAGTGAATTCAAGTGAACTTGTGATTAGTGTGTGCTGCATGCTGCAGGACCTACGGTTGAAAGTCCTAGCATTGCGGGCATTCAACTTGGAAACATTGCTAATAGGTGAACATATCAAAAGCAAGGAGCCACTGGTCACTCAAATAAGGTAACACACAGACTCTCTGTATGGGAGATAGTACAGTTATCGATGCGGCCTGGGGTCAGCCCTAAGACTGAGACACACTGAGCAGAAATAAGAGTAGTGACTGTCCTGGGTTGCTTCAACAAATCCAGTACGCTGATTCTATGCGTTGCGCGTTAAGGGTTAGGGTTGAGAAGGTGTGGTTAGGGCTTATGGTCAGGGTTTATGGTTAGGGTTCAGCTTGAACTCTGTGCGTTATATCTGCTACTTTGTCTCACTGCAGATGCAGTGTTCACCGCTGTAGTTATACTGGGCATCATACTCACCAAGAGGCAGCTGCAGTCATCAGTCAGCCCAGGGGGGGGGCAGATAGTTAGTCACAGACCACATGTTGAAAATAGTTTGAAGCCCCCAAAGGGGGGCCCTACCCCCCCCCCCCCTGGCGCAGACTAGCAGACAGCCCGGTGGTGTAAAGTTAACGACAGAGAAGGCATCGTTTACCTACTGTGCGGTCTAGTTTGCCTTGAGAGGCAACACTGTAGTGCTTCTGGT
>NSMO01013370.1:817-16800 GCA_002588565.1 Coelastrella sp. UTEX B 3026 | reverse complement strand
TGACGGCCAATCACTCAGCACAGCAGCATGCTCCTTGCAAAGCAGTTCATGCTGTGGTTAGTCTCCAACGGCTGAACGGTGCAGGCTGGTTTTGGGTGATGCTAACCCAGGTCGTAGGCTCTGAGAGACGTTATCAATGGGTTTCCCAGAGTGCATGTCGGCCACATACGCAGAATGCAAGACTAGGCTGTACTGCTTGCACCACAACTGCTGCTGCTGCATTGCAGGCTATAGCCGCAGTTGTAACAACCGAGGGCATCACCCAGCTGCAGCTACATGACTATCACGGTGGATTGAGTCTGCTGTACATGCCTGAGCACCTGAGGCCTGCCATCATGTATGTGGCGCATAATGCACATTATGATGCAAAGTTCCCGGTGCCAACAGCACCCAGGAGGCATAAGGTGTGTGCTGACGTCATGTGTAGGACAGCCACCATCTTGCCATGCTCAGCACACTGTGCACTGCTCACCTTCACCCCTGCTGGGCTTGTGGTGAGTTCAAAGCCTTGAACTCAGACGTATTGAAGGGTTTTTTTGGATTAGTTCATGAACTGTTTTGACATGGCTGTGGTGCTCTTGTACATGAGCCGGATTTCTTTGTCATCAATATCAAGAGTGCAGTGTTGCATGGTCTGACAGACACAAAGTGCTGGGAAGAATTCAGCACGGTTTACCATGTTCATTTACACACCTCAAGTAGCTAAGTCTCAGCTTGACGAGCAAGTGCACCGCTGACACAGTGATATGCCGTCTGCAGGTCTACGCAGCTTTGGGTCTTGATTGCAAAGCCCATGCTCCATTTGTCGAGCACAGCGGCAACGTTGATGTGTTGGGCAGTGTTGTCCAGTACATGAGGCAACACCAGCAAGGCAGGGGAGTGGTGGCTGTGTCACCAAGGTACGTCTGGTAATGTCGTACTCCGGGGGCAAAAGCAGATGTGTGGGCGTCAGGACCTTGTTGGTTGCGGCAGGTCGGTAGAACGGGGAGCCAGCAAATTTGGCTGCGTAATGAGCAAGCGTTGTGAACAACAGCAGCCTGTCACACGACCTGTTACCACAGTACAAGTGGCCCCCGTGCGTTTCAGCCTGGGGTGGGCATCCCCTTCACCAAGAAGCACTGCGTGAAACAATGGGTTGCTTCCAGGTCCCACAAATGCTTTTGCATGCTACTGCGCAATCACCCATGTGAACATTTGATCTATGCTGTCATTTACTCCTTGCAGAGTTTTGTTTGTTCTGTTTCAATAGCGAATGCTCAGAAAGCCCTGCCTTTCCTCTCTGTGACTGCAGGTATGCTGAACAGATGCGCAACAAACTGTCAGTCTTCTGGCAACTGACTCCTCTAGGCCACCCCAACAAGATAACCGGCATCCTGAACAGCCTGGACATGTCATCTAGCCTGGCAGCCTCAGGACTCAGTCTGGAGCAGGTCCTGGAGGTCAAGGCTGCAGCCAAGTTGAAGCTGCAGCAGCAGTATGGGCTCGCAAGGGGCCAGGAATACATAGTTATGACGTTTGTGGGGCGCATGACTAAGCAAAAAGGGTGTGACATCATTGCTGCGGCTGCAGCCGATGTCATGGCCAGGCATCCGAAGTTACAGATGATAGTGGTGGGCCCCACAGGTGAGTCGATTGATGCTCTGTCTCCGTGCTGCTACCTCTGTTGTATTCAGGACTCAACTTGGTCGTCACAGACTCTGTTGCCTCTGACTCAGTGATGCAGCAGCGCACCCCCCCTTGTTTCTAATGGTCAGCGAGCTCTGGCTTCTGTATTGCTGCACTGCCATGCCTGCAGTGCCATGCGCTCAAGCTCTGATTAGTGCTGACCCTGCCGCTTTGACATCCATTGGCCCGGTTGGTGCTTCAGAATCAGCTATTGGCATGCTCCTGCAACCTGTCGCTACATTATTCGGGCAGAATGCCAGTGAATGCCCCATTGGCCATAGTGTGCTCAGTTGTTATAGCCGCCCTGCCCCTGCTGCTTCCAAACAGGTGACCCGGTTGGTGCTTCAGCTATCAGCAAGCTTCACGACTTGTCCCTACAGTACCCAGACAGAATGTACTGCCCCATAGACCATTACGTATCCGGTCCTGAGAAGGAGATGCTGCTCCAGGCTAGCGACTTCTGCCTGCTGCCTAGCAGGTTTGAACCTTGTGGCTTGGTCGATGTCGAGTTTGGATGGAATGGGACTCTAACAATTGGTACGTGTCATGATCTTTGCTGGCTCTACTTTTGGTAGCCTGATTTGCCCCCAACCACACTGCCAAGCACAAGGTTGTCCGAGCCACAACATCACATCGTATAACTATTCACTCCAGGTTTGAGCATAACAGAGATACATTCAGCAACCCGTGGCTTCCAGCAGACGTGCCACTTATGTCACCAAGTCCTGGCGCGAGTGGGTTACGGGCAACGGGTTGTGCCGCCATCGCTTCGCGCAGGGCATGATACCGGAGGTCTCAGCAAGATGCCTGGCATCTACTTCACCGCACGAGCAACCCACCTGGCTCATCTGTCGTGTAAATTTGAAGCCGCAGTGCACAAGGCGCTGTCCCTGACTACACAGGCTAAACTCGGCTTGATGGCGGAAGCGTTGGCCCAAAGGTTCCCCGTGGAGGTCATGATGAGCAAATATCTGCAGGCCTGGTTGCAGGTTAGCAGGCCGTATCTAGATCTCTCTCTTTATAGATTGCTCAGGTGCTTGCTTGCTGATGATTGTCCGGATCCGCACGCGATCTTGCAGAAGTGCCCATGGCCGTAGGCAGACCTGCGCGTGATTGGTAAAGTTTGCATGAAACCAGCAGGAATCTGCCAATGAGTGGTCTGCAATGTTCTGTCGCCGAGTGCACGTTCCGCATCATTGCACTTTCCTTTCAGATCAACGACAGCTACATCCAGTCCAGAGCGTCTAACCCCACAAAGGAGTCAAGGTTGAGTTCTCAATCAGAGTACTTTGCAAGACGCTGGGAGCGCTGCAACAAGGGACCTACCCCAGCCAACTCAGCTCAGCCACAGGAAGCTATCCCAGCCCTCAGCGCTAAAACCCCATCGCCATACTGCAGCAGTAGCAGTGTGGGATGTCTAGGAGCCACATCAGCAGCAGCTAATTGCATTCCTGCCTTCAACATAGGCACTGAAAGCGCCAGTTTGACAAAGCTGCCCTGCATATTCAGCTGCAGCAAGCTGACAGCAGTTGACTCAGCAGCCAACAGTGGCACAAGCAGTGAAAGAGCAAGAGCAGCAGCAGGGGACAATGAGGCAGCACAACACAGACCCCAGACAGGCAGCGACAGCACCAATAACTGCCCTGATGGTGCAATTTACAGCCCCAGACGCACACAGCTTACCCCACCTGCAGCAGCCGCAGCAGGGGTAGCAGTGGTACAAGCTGCAAACGGGTACACAGGGACTGCAGCAGCGCACAGGATCAGTGAGAGGCTGATGGTGGTGGTGCAGTACTTTGCCATGGGGCCTGGGATGCTGCTGCTGACTTTCCTGCTGTCAAATGACATAGCAATTAGCACCAACGGCAATAGGTGCGAAGTGCTCTCTCAAGGCACCGTAAGGTTTTGCTTTCTCAAGGCACCGTAAGGTTTTGCTTTCTCAAGGCACCGTAAGGTTTTGCTCTCTTTTCAGTGTGTCCATTGTGACAGGTTTGTTCTGACATGGTCTCAACACAGGCAGCCATTCTCGCGTTTAAGCAAGGGTTGACTTATTGCCAATACATACACTGCGCTTTTTGGGCGGCCCTCAGTGGTGCTATGACATGCAATGGAAACGCTGTCTGGAAGACTTCTGCGAAGCTTTCAATTGTCAACCTGTATGTATGTTGATAGTAGACATCACATACCTACCACTGAGCGTGTAGCTCTATGACTACATAGCGCTGATGAATTCATGTTACCTAGCACTGGGACTTGCCACTCCTGCAATGTTGAGCTGTGCATCCAACATCATTGGTCTGGTCGGCTTTGAGGACTTTGAAGCCGTTAGGCTACCTCAAGCCGTACCACAGCACCAGAAATCTTGAAACCCGTAGTTAACTTGACCATCAACTGTCCATTGTCGCAGGTGCGGTTTGTACATGACACAGGATTGGCTCCTGCAGCACAAGGCAGACGCTTTGGCCACAAGCATTATCACATTCCTCACCTTGAGCACAGGTGTGCTTTGCTGATAGCAGCCAATGATATCTGCTGCAGGCGCGTGATCGGACCTGCATTGGGTTTAGGTGTTTGTTGCACTGAGTGCTCGCCGTCTGACAAGTAAAGTGCTGTGTGGCTGTCTCTGGCGCTGCAGTGAAGCCTGGCTTCTTGCAGAATCAGCTAAATCATACATGCCTATGACGCTCTTGTGTGTTAGACTGTCTATACAGCCACTGCCATCACCATCTCATGTTGTGTGTGTGCGCAGGCTTTGCCCCAATCTGGTTTGTCATTGCTGCAAGGACCAGACCAGCTGCATACATCAAGCTGGCGGCAAGTCTGGTGAGCGGGCCGTTGTTCAGACCTTTCATGACTCAATTGGTGCAATGCTTACCTGGCAGCTCCATACACTGTCACCTGTCGGTGCTGGGAGCTTTTTATGCCCCCAAACACGTGTAATGGATCTAATTACAACAATACAAACTACTCCATGCAGTCGCACAGCGAGTAGGGCCAAACTTGCTTGCGCCATTGACAAGTGCAGACCAGCGCCCGACGATGGGCCCAACAAGCAGCGTAATTTTCTCACTGGGTTGGTTCCTCGTACGATCCATGGCCTCTCCGGTACATAACAAACTGATCTTAGTCCAAAGAAACCTGCAGCGTCACAGAATCCTTTATCACTGTCTTATTGCATCAGCCTATGACCTAAGTATTCAGATTCTGGAGACTGTCCGGCATTGGAAGCCCATCACATCAGTCCTGCTCGTTCGAGTTAACCAAATTCCACTTACATCACTCATTCATGCAGGCTTTCACGAGCTACAGTTTGACCTTCCTTGCCCTGTACACCCATCAGATTTTCAGCTTGGTGCTGGGCTTTGCAGCAGCAGCAAACATGGCAGCGAGCCCCCTGCTGAGCCAGGGAATGCTGGGGCAAGAAGAGGTGGATGTCTTTGCTGTGAGTCTTCTTGAACTTTGCACAATGGCTGACAAACCACAGCCTGGTCTGGTGCATCAACCATCCCCGGCCGGAGCTGATGACTGTACGGACTAGTGCCGGCTTATACCCACATGTCATCTCACAACCACAAGTCGACGGATCTGCTGGCTCTGAAACATTGGCATCTGTCTTGCGTGCATGCAGACCTGCAGAATTTCCGTAGCCTTTATGAGAGCGTCTGGTACAGGCTCACAGGTTGCATCGCATGTAAGCCAGGACAATGCTTGTTTGCGCCGGCTTGCTGCTGTACAACTCTACTCCAAGCTTTTCAAAGCATATCACAAGTGCCTTGTCCTAATGCTTTGTCCATGCGCCCTACAACTTGTACATTTGTCTTGTGTGCATGCAGACCAGCCGAGTCTTCATGGCTTTGAGTGAAATCGTCCAGAACTCCATGCTGACGGCGTGCATGGCACTAGCAGCAGCAGCAACAAGCCCCATACCCCATCAACTTCTGGCTGGTGTGTGTATGCTGGTGTCTGCTGCTGTGATGGTGTGGTTTGGAATGCCAGATGTGCTGCCTGCTGCGTATCAACACATGTGCTTGAGGTTCAAAGGCCACTGGAAGATGCTCATGCACATCAGGTGACTTTATATGCAGGGTTTGAAAGGTCCGAGCGAGGGGGCCCTACGCAGGCGGTAGAATACTAGTGGATCAGAGATATCATTTGGCTAGTGCCCGGAAGCGGGGGGGGGGGGGGACAGAGTAGTTTGCATCCCGCTAACAACGAAGCAACCATGCAGCAGCTGACTATCAATGAGCGCCACTGCTATCAGTCAAATGTGTATGGCAGTGGCTCAGCAGATGCTGGCATGCAATGTGTGCGCCTGTGCCTCAGTGTTTGAAGTTGCTCTGATGTCGCCGATCGATGTGATACTGTCAGCCTGTGCTGTTGACACACCATATCATGCCATGCCATTTGGATGCTGTGGACTGACAGTCCTTCTTTGTGGATCAGGCTTCCGCCTGCTAAACGTATGTTGATGCCACTTTTTTCCGTTGCTGCTTGCAGTTGCTTCTGGTTGTCCCTGCTCTGCACGACCTGCGACGCCCTGCTACTGTTAATGAACGGATACCTGCTAGTTCTAATCGCTGAATCCCTGGCAACGCTTGCAGCATATCAGGCAGTGGCGTTTGGATGCTGTGGATTAGCAGTACTGTGGAACTGCAAGCTGCTTTGCAGCAAGGCAGCAGAGCTCAGACTGAATACTGTGGTGATGGTGTTAGCAGCAATGCCAGGGTATATGGTGATGAAGGCACTGGTGATTGTGGCGATGCCCAGCACAGGTTGGTCACAGCAGCTGCTTATCATTTGAATCTCTCCAAGCCCTAGCAGTCCATGTGATCTCCACCTACATAGGTTTGCTGCCCTGTTCTGTGGGCTGTTGTGTAGAGTGACTGGCTGGTCAGCATGGCGGTTTAATTAGGAACACTTTGTGAATATGGAGTTACTGAGTGCACCAGCAGGGCCCATGAGCGCATGTCACTGCACAACGTTGCTGACAGCCCCTGCCACCGTTCCGCCAATGCATTACATGTGTTCTATTACTGGCTTCAGGAGCCACAGACCTCATGATGGGAGGTCGCAGCAGGCTTTGCTACACTGCCACCCGGGCACATGCAACCCCCCAAAACATACTGTTGCAGCAGGCTTTGCTACAGTGAATCCTCTGTATTGTCACCTAGTTGGTGAACGGGGTTTCGTGTGACAGTTGGGAATTGTGACAGTTCCGGGGGTACTTTCCACCCGCGGCAGACCCGGCGGGCCGGAGAATCAAGTTACAATATCGTGAATGTTCCAATAACGAGTGTGACAATATCGAGGGTTTACTGTACACTGCACCCTTCAAGGCCGACAACCCCTGCCACCGTTCTGCTACAGGTGTTTGGTACCTGCTTCAGGAGCCATAGACCTCGTGATGGAGGCCCTGGTGGCATGCTGAGTCTAGTTACACTGCCGCTTGGACACATACAAGCCCCACAAAAATACGGTCAGGCACCTCGCTGATACTAACCCCCGCCACCTTACTGTCTGCACACCACAAGGTGTTTTATTACTTGCTTCTGGAGCCATAGACTTCATTATGGGCGGCCGCAGCAGCATACTGGGCCTGGCGGGCTTTGCTACCCTTCCATCAAGAGAGATCGTGTCCATCTGGCAGTTGATGGCGATCATCATGAGTTCAGGTGCGTTCAGTAATATTGAGTCATATCATGCACCGATCTGAATTTTTCACCATCGGTGATGCATTTGGCCAGTTGATTTGTTATCCAACCATAAACAAGCCTATACCATGTCGCCATACACTGACGTTATGGCAAAGCCATACACTACTTGTGGGCAACAGTGGCAAGCATATTTTGCTTACAATTGAATGTTGAACAGCCCAATGCTGCTTGCTTCAGCTGCAGCAACTGCCATGGCAACATTGAGTAGCTTTTACTCAGCTCACCTGACTGTCTGACACAGTCCGACACAGAGTCAGGCCCAGCACCTTGTCATGCATTACGTACTATCCAACCGGCAGTGCAAGATAGTGTATGACTTTTCTCTTGAGCCAAGCTCCTGTCACGCCATATGGTCGTATCATGCACATCAATGATACCGGGAGACAAATATCAGAGAGCGTTGTCTGTGCACAGTCATCTTAGAGTCCGACTGCATCTGATATTGCTTCAACTGCTTGCTGCTGCTGCAGTGACTGCCATGGCAACAATGGGCAGCTTATACTCAGCTCACCTAGACGGCATTGGGCCAAGCACCCCGCTGCTGCTGAGCCTCATTGGCGGTTTAGAGGGACTAAGACTCATCTCTGTGGCAATCATGGCTGTTCAGTACCCCAAAGAAAATCTCTCAGCCCCGTAGGCCCTTGTCCAATGGTCCACGGGGCAGTGGGAGCCAAGTGCAAGATATACTACTGAGTGCAAGTTACATTTGCTGCTTACAGGCTGTTTTGTCTGGTGATTTTGGTGTACCAGGGGAGTGTGGTGGGTTCAAGTCTCCTGCTTTTGATGCTCAAGCCTTGGGCACCTCGTGTCTAGAGGTCCTGTTGGTCCTCTTGATGATGGCTGTAGGACGCTGTCATCAATGGATGAGTGTACCCCGCGCAATGTTTCCATAGAGCACTAGTGTAAGTCGAGGGAGGGTATGTGTGTGTCGAGGCGACTCCACAGTCCCTACCATTTGCTCACGTCTGCGAAGAGGGGAGTGGGCTGGTATATTGTCATGATGTCAGCCGCGTCACACTGCGATGGCTGGCCGCAATACTTGAGAAAGGCCAAGATAGATTTGCTGTTTGGCAGGCCTGCTACAACAGCCAGCAGCAATTTGTTGCATGAGGGCCGACCTGGGTGTGACTCACAGCAAATCCTTTGCTGTTGTTGTGTGCTGCTCATGCGTTGTTTGGTGTGATGCTGCAAGCGTGTGCATCTCTCTGATTTTGCACAGCTTTGGCTGCAGCAGGCCAGTACATCGAGTGTTGATAACCAGCCCAGTGGCCAATATGAACATTGTTGTTTTAAAAGTTGGCTTCATCAAGCCATATAGGACTCTGTAGGTCTTATCACTCGCTGTTGTTGTGTGTGCTGATATGTTGATTGGTTGGTAGATATTGCTAGTGCTGCAAGCACTGTTGACATTATCAGATATAGAACTGCACTGGTTGGGCAATGTGTTGGGATTCGACAGAGAGGTCCGGGGCGTTTCACAGCAAGCCACAGTTCAAGGCAAAGTCACTGGGTTACAGCTGACAAGACCAACTGCAATGTGTTGGGGCCTGCCATCAAAGATTTGTCACACTGGAAGTTGATTGAATGAATGAATGAACTCTGCGTAGCGCTTTCGTATTGAGCGCTAGCGTAAGTTGAGGAAGGGTAATGTGTGTGTCGAGGTGACTCCACATTCCCTACCGTAAGTTGGTTAGTGTATCCAATGCATAGTTGGCACAGGCCCTGAGTGCTTACACTTCCCAAGCGAGCAAGATAGAGTGCATTGCATGCAATCCTGCCTGATCCAGGATGTTGCAATTGGTGGAGATTTGTGCCGTTGACAGTTCACATTCGTTGACTTTGAAGATTGCAGGTCCTTTGTGTATTGTTTATGAATTCGGCTTGCCGCAACTGCGTGTGTATCATCCATGATATGTTTTAGCAGTTCAAACACACAGTTGTGCAGTTTGCAGCAGCACCATCTGGTCATACAGCGGGAAGAAAGTTCTTGGACTGCACTATCAGAACAGATGAGTTGCCACAAGTTGTGTGTTTCTGTGATCTTGAATCACAGGCACTTGCAAGTTCTTAGCTCGCCTTACCTTAATCTTTCACTACCAGTTAAGGGGAGGTATACCTAATTATTGCAGTGGCTGGTTCTGGGCCACCCTAGGACCTATGGAGGCCCGGGGGTACCACTGGACACAGCCGCCAGCGTAGGCCAGCGTCCGAGGTTGGCGTTGAACAGTTAAAAGTGTCTAGAGTTGTTAAATCAGCTTGAAGCACTGCATTGGGGCACATGGTTGGTTAGGCCCACAAATCATCAGACTGTTACCCACGTGCATTTGCAGCTTGTTCACCTTTCAAGATAATCAGACTTCATTCGTCAACAAGCGTGTGCCAGTCATACAGGAAACATCAAGCGGGTGTGCATTGCAGGTTGTCTGCTTCATGGATCTAATGGGCAGCGTTGGGGTTCAGTGGCTGTTTGGTAGGGTTTAGGGTTCAGTGGCTTTGTGGACTTTGATATCACATTGCTAGCATGACAGCTGCTGCCATGATTCCAATGGGATACTGTTGTGATGATTCGTCAATATGTTTGCTGTTGGTTGGCTTGATAAGTCCCCAACATATACTGTGTGCATCAATTTGGCGCGCTACATTGTCATAGACTGTATGCTTGACTGAGTTCAGCGAAGTTGATTTAGCATTTGATCTTCTCATAGTGGCGCTACTCTCAATTGTGATATGTGTTGCATGGCAGCGGCCGCATGGTGTGTCCGTGATGCCATCACTGGGGGCACCAAACGGTTTTACAACAACTGAGTGATGTGCCTTGCATGATTGATATATTAGTCAACGTTGGCAGCCCAGCGGACCTCATTATTTGGCCTGCAAAATAGTACCCTCACTGCACTTTGGCAGCGCCCTTATTGCCCTCGACGTCCAACTGAGTTCTATTGGGGCGGGCCTGCAAAGTATTACCCTCACTGCACTTTGGCAGCGCCCTTATTGCCCTCGGCGTCCAACTGAGTTCTAGTGGGGCGGGCCTGCAAAGTAGTACCCTCACTGCACTTTGGCAGCGCCCTTATTGCCCTCGGCGTCCAACTGAATTCTAGTGCAGTTGAAAGTTTAGCAACGGCTACCCCCACAACCGGATGCCGGTGTGTGGCCGGTCGAATTCTAGTGTCCTGTTGCTTGCAACATCCGTTGACAATTTGCTGGTGTGGTGCGCTGTGTGTTGCACGATGGCATGGGGCTGACAAGCCGTGGTAGGCTCCCGGTTGTGCCGACTAACAGTGGAGGCACATGAGCATTATGTTATACATTAGCTGTTATTTTGTGTGTGTTCACTGGCCCTGCCGTGATAATGCTGCCATAAGTTACATAGTTTATCAGTGTGCATATCCGGCTGCATATATAAGCCGGACATAAAAGCGAAACAGAGAGTAAGTGCTTGACAGGGCTTCATCTGGTCTTATCCTTTGTTGCTTTCATGCGGCTTCCAGTTGGGTGTGGAGAGTACCATTATAGATGGTGAGATAATCACTGTTTAGAAAGCTGAGTTTATTACATGTGCCAGCCGGTGGGATATAGTCTGTGGACTCCGGCTAGCCACAACATCAAGCACCTTCTTCCCTGGCCCACTCAATGCTAGATGGCAGCTAGCATGCATAGCTGCAGTACATATAGCACATAAGACTGATGCTACTTAGATGTCTTGCATAACCTGCTTCTACCAGCGGTTATGACAAGATTAGGCAGTCTGAGCAGTGTAGCTGCTGCATGAATACGCATGCAAATGACTGCAAATGCATGCATGGGCTGCAGACCATTCACAGCCCATGCAGCACAAACAGCAACACAGGTGCACACACTTCCCAACTAAGCTGCCTAGGAGGAGACAGCTTGCTTGGGTTGAACCTGCTTATCAAACACTGCATAAAGTACTTGGGATATCCCCAATACCATAACTTCTCTCTCTAGTTATCGATATCGATGTTAGCGCGCTAATTTGATAGCATAGTTGTCCAGTAGCGCGCTACTTCAAAAGCGCCAAGCAGCATGAAATAGTGCCTTTTGGCGCGTGAGTAGCGTCAATTCGTCAGCGTAACACTGTTAACGGGCCACACCGCAGTGTCACTAGCACACAGCCAGCGTCAGCAAAGTGCCAGGTTGAGCAATGCGGGGGATAATTTTATCACCAGTTAGAGCGCTAAGTGTCCACCTATTTAAGAGCCCTTGGTGCCCGCCCCGACTAGCGAACTTCCGCATAACATTGGAGGTACAACGCTGCAACACTGACTACGAGACTTCAACTGTGGCTGAATGCTTATTTTCCTGCCCAGATAACAAACAAAGGTACTGGTCGTTTATACGTCATCGCACCTGTACTGGTATTCAGTGTTTCCGAAACAACCGAAATACGGCAATTGCTGAGTGCGACCGGGCGCCTTCCTAGCGAAGCACATAGAGACTTCACATAGTTTTTGGATTGTGATACCTTTGAAACGCACTACTTGGGTCCTTGTACTCGACCCTCCGGGACTACTTCTCGACAGTTATCGGCTTTACCTTAGTCCTTGTCTCTCAGCAGCTGCACCAGCCAAATCATTAGTAGCTTGAGCTGAAAAATGCAGCGTTTGCCGAGCAGGCTTGCTCCTCGGTCCGCGATGCAGATACTGCTGCTAGCGCTAGCAGTCTTCCTGAGACCAGTGCGCGCGACAAGTGATGGTGCGTTTGAGTGCTTGCTGCAACCTTTAGCAGGCTTCGCTGGCACGGAGAACTGCTTCTCGATGACAAAGTGCTACCTGGACTACCTTGGAGAACCAACAACGCCAGGGGAATGGTGAGAGGCAGCATACAGGTTGCAACAACTGTGCTCATACTGGCAGCCTGATATGAGCCACAAGTGACCACATGTCTTCGACAGTTATTCCCTTTTCACATAGTGTGTCGACGAGCAAAGCCGATCAAACATCGTACTGTCAAACAGAGTTGAGGCCCTCCAGCATGATGTCATGCAGTCGACTGTTGAGGACGTATTGTCATGCGCAATACTGATAGCCGCTGTTAGTTGTATCAACAAGTGACAACAGGGCAGCCAGTGGTGACTGCACAGCTCTGCACTGCTGTGCAACGGTGTTGATGCTGAATGCACTTGGGGCAGTGCCAGCTTCTTTGTACTGCAGTCACAGCCGACAAAAGCACAACTAAAGATGGCATGGTGTGTGTGCATGCTGTCCATGATCAGCAATGGCCGCAAGAGGTGCAACTGATTGGCACTTTCTGCTTCACTGCCACAGGTGGCTGGCGTATGCATCAGCTGTCACAGAGTACTGCGCAGCGCTGAGCAGCGACAAGGCCGCATGCTCCAATGAGACTGGCCTATGCAGCTTGACGTACATCGTGCCCCGCGGCACCAACCAACGCCGACCTATGGAATTGGACGATGTGCTCTGGCACGACAAAGTATTTGGGGAGCTCCCACCTTTTGAGTGCTGGCCAAACTGGGAGAAGATCATCAGGCACCCTTGCATTGGATGCAAATGTTACCAGATGTTCCGCTGTGCTTACACAAAGGAGCGGGGTGCTTGCAATGCCCTTGGTTATTGTGCGTACTGGCCAGGAACTGTTCCGCCGAGCTATTGCTGGCCCAAGTGGCTGCTAGATGACATGTTGAAGAACACCAGAGCTTACGATGAGTATACCTATGCATACTACGGACGCTGTTGGAATATTCATGCCATCCAGGACTCCTTGTTGCCGAGAAACATCCTGGTTGACTACTATTACAACGGCATGAATTCCACAGAACTTGATTGCACGTTCTGGGCTCCGTACAAAGGTACGGCCTCTGATGATGTGTGTGCACACCGGCGGGTACTCAACAGCTTTCTAGAGTCGGTTCAGGCTAGGCAAGCATTGGCCACACCAGCAGGTGACACCTCCCTACTATCTAATCTGTCTGTGCCTTACCTCCCAGCCACACTCGACGACTGGTATCCCTTGTATGACAACCAGCACGACTGGTTTGATGCAATACACTGGTATGATGGGATGTGGCCATACTATTACTGTGACCGTAGAGATAGTTGGATAAGTAGTGATTGGATGAGTTCGAGCTGTTCAGTTGCCGATGTTGAGGAATACTCTGCAGCGTTGCTTGGCTTGCACAAGCTGTTGAGCACGCCTTGGAGCAGTCTGCAATCACTTGTGGAGCCGCAAAGTACATGGCGTGCAAAGCTTTCTGCAGCTGCCCGTGTCTGCTCTGGGAATAGCAGCAATGTTCAAAGCCCCGGGGGCTCAGTTGCTGTCAACAATGCTAGCTGTGGTGACCAGCATAGCAACCAAACAGCAGCTAAAATCATGCAGATCTTGCTTCAATATTGTGACAAGGCTTTGAAAAATTCAACATGTATTGCAGCTGCTGCATCCTATATGAGTCGCGTGTATGCGTGCAAGGACTCCAGCTCTGATGGAGCAACAGCTCGCCTTGCATTAGGTGCCATGTGGGTGGCTTATGGTGCTGCATTGTTGCTGGCTACGATTGTGTTGGAGGTGTTGTGGGCATTCCCTCAGATTCTGACCACGTGTGGATCAACCAAGCTCAGGTGGTTACGCCGAATGCTGGAAAGAAAGCCCGTTAGATACCATCCACAGCATACTCTGCTCAGGTCTTGTGTTGCCCGGCCATGGAGGCGGCTGGCAAGCCGGGTGCACCGGTTGGTACTTGTGGTAGCATACATAGCAGATATAACCTTAGATATCTGGGCAATGACAGCCATGTTACACTTAAGTTCACAGTACGCTGCAATTGGAACCTTTGCAGCACATTATGGCGGGTTCTTGCTTCTAGCATTTGTTGCACAGTTCGCAGTTGGGGCCTTTTTCCTCACACCCGCTGTTGCGGTCACATTGGGCTTGTTGGATTACTCATGGTTCAAGATGTCACCCAGAACGCGGATTATCTGGTTCCTTCCACCGGTTTGGGTCATGTTTTTTGTGATTGTGGGGTGTGTTGTGGCCTTTGTTTTCTTGGTAGGTATTTGGTACCTGCTGCTGTCAGATGTCAATATGCTTCTCACACTGTTGGGGGCTCCCCCCAAATGGTTACTGGGCAATAAGTTGAACATGGAAGCAGTTGTGGCTCTGAGATTCATGTGTGAAGGGATCATTGAGGCACTGCCATCAACTCTCATAAGCACAGCCGTTATCAACTCCCAGCTTGCTAGGAATCAGCCTTTGGGGCGTGCCTATGTGGTCTTTTGGCTCAACTTGGTGTCATCATTAGTGCGAGTGGCAAAGGAAGTATACAACTTGCTAAGGCTTACGCATGATTTGCATGCACGATGTTGTATCACAGCTTTGGTAGATATATGCTACCATTTGCACCCTCAAACAAGCCAGCTGCCCACATCTACCTTACCAACTCCGTCACTCACTGCATGTGACGCACAACAGATGACTGGCATTGGCACTGACGCTGGAGCCAGCAGCAACTCTGCGTCGTCTGATGTAGCCGATGCACCTACCTATCAGCAGCAGCAACTTGCAGACGAACATCACTCGGGGTGTTGGTTCTGTGGCTCTCGTGTTGGGAGGAATGTTTCGAAACATCCAAAGGCGTTAACAGTATATGTATGGATAGTGACGCTATGTGTTGTTGCCTACATTGTTCTTGTAGCTTTGTCCCTGATATGCCCTCCACTACTAGACCCGTACAGCCTGTACTTTAATCCAGCCAAAAGATCAGTGTGTGGATCAATGGATGGCTTGATTGCTGTTTGGTCACATTTGAGACCTGACATTGACACTCCAAACAGCGCTGCAGCCTGCCTGGTTGAAATGTGACACCAGTGTACATGATACTTGGTGTGCTTTCAGCTGATAGTGTTGCCTAATACATGGGTGAGTTTACTGAATTCAGGGTTGAGCTTGATCAGCACCATGCTAGCATGTAGGCCAGTTGTTTCCATAGTTCTGGTGTGTTCATGATCATGCCTTGCAGTAGCATGCAGCTTTAGTCTGTGGCATGTGCTCTGTAGTATGGGGCAAGCAACATCTGCAATTCACAATGAAACAACGCCGATGTTGTGAAGTTTGCGCATAAAACAAACATACACCCCACTGGTTGCATTGTCTCTACTGTGATCATGGCGTTCATTGTCTGGTTGCAGTGCCATCATGGTTGCAGTGCCGTGACATGATGTCACTGCTTGCAACAGTTGACAACACAAGCGATGTGAATTAATTGTGCGCTTTTGCTGTATGTTTGGATCGGCAACGTCCGCTGCAGTATATCACCCCCGCCATTGTGCATTGTTTGTGTTAGCCCGAGCACGTTTGTATGCTGGGCTGCTGCTCTGCTGTGCTGCAGGTTGTTGATAGTGTATCAAGCTACATCGTTAGCACTGGCCACATTTCGTTGCATTTTGGGGCCGATGGCATTATCGCTATGGATGTTGGGACCCATACCCGGTATATAGTCAATTGCAATTCTGGTGCTAAGGTTTGGAATGTATAGTCCCTTGCATGTGGCACGTCGTTACAAAGTATGATGTTTTGTTTGGTGTTCTGCAGCAGTGTGCCAACGTAACTCATGTTTGTTTACCACCGTAGTAA
>NSMO01013366.1:370-11957 GCA_002588565.1 Coelastrella sp. UTEX B 3026 | reverse complement strand
ATACTAGTTTGCTTTGGCAGTCAAGCAGGCTGGTGACGGTCAGCTGTGTCGAAACGGGCACAGGCAGTCTCGATAATGCATGCATGGCGATAATAGCACATGACAGACACAAGGACATCTGCAGCTTGTCATAATCTGCTTGTTTAGTGCTAGCTCATTCTCTATTGGGCTCAGCACCAGCAAGACCCTTCTCTCCCGTACAGTGTGCGACCTGTCCTGCTGCTGCTGCTGTAGGTTCGTGTACTGTGCAATGGTGTATTCTGTGCATCTATTGCTCTAGCAGGGCCCGGCAACTTCCAACCAATGCGTGTGGTGCTCGACAGTGCCGACAAGATCAGCAGCATTGACCCTTGGACAGCCTCAAAACACCAGGTGGGCTTTGCTGCAGGAGTTGCTGCATTGGTTGTGAAGGTCAGTTCAGCTGCATGAACAAGGGCTGTGTTCACTGACATGTGCCCAGTGCTTACTGAATTGCTAAGCATCATAGCAGCAGTCGCAGGATGTGCTGTGAAAAACTACCCCTGCAGTGTGCTTCATGGTCTTCCAGCTGTTCAGCATGCGAACAGCGCCAGAGCACACAGTAATAGGCGCTGATGCACACTGCACTGTTGCTGCCTGCACTGTGTTCTTCAGGTGTTCAAAAGGATCAGCTACCTAAGTGTGCGTGCACTGCACCATTTCAGCCAGCTAGAAGCAGCCCAGAAGCTTCTAGAACAGCCCGACGCACTCTTAGCAAATGCAGCAACCGCAGAGCACGCAGCAGCAGTAAGGCATGCTAGATACACTGGCCGGCCGGACCCAGATAGCAAACCGCCAGCGGTCCTGTATGCCTTGGAGTGCTTGCTGTGGTGGCTGGCATGTTATGACGATTTGTTTAGCCGGAGATGCGCAGTGAGCGGGAGTTTGATCGCTTGGGAGCCGGCTACTGCTATCCCTCTGCCTCCTGTGCTGCGGCCTTATTGGTGAGGAACTGCAGGAGATTAACGCTGTAGATGAGTGCACGTTGTGCGATAGTCTTGCAGTACTTTATTCAGAATGCGCTTGTTAACGGTGGTGCTCTCAGTTGCACATGTTTAGCAGAAGCGTGCAAGGTGCTTCTATGCAACTCTTCACCGGCCTTCACACTGTCCTGGCATGTGTAGCAACAACACACAAAATCCAGTTGCAGGGGATGCTTAGTGTTTTGCAGAGTTGCGTTGCAACATCACGAGCAAGTAGAACCCACCCCCAAGCAAGCAGGAAATTTCATTGTGCTGTGATCTCGATCCTTCTGTTGCATTGCCGGTTTGCTGTTGTTGATACTACAGGCTAAGCCTGGATGAACTGAAAGAAGCAGCAGCAGACCGTGCTCACTCAACCTCAGCAGGCAGAAAGGCTTACCACACACATCTAGCACCTGCACCACCATCAGAAGCAGCAGCACTGGCAGTTATGCAGAAAGCAGTAGTGCCTGCCGCTTCAGCAGCTGCTGGAGAGGGACGGTGGGTGCCGGAAGCGGCTGCGCCAGCAACAGCAGCTGCAGGACACGCACAGCATCCACAGCAGCAGCAACAGCAGCAGGGACATGGGCAATTGCTAGAGGATGGGGGCGGGTATGTGAGAGGTGTCTCAGACGAGCAGCTTTGGGCGCAGCTGCAGGAGATGGTGGCCTGACTGCCGTGAGTTCTTTTGCCACAAGTCAGCCTTGCAGGCGTCATCTACTCAATGTCTGAGGCGAAGTTACAGGGAATGCAGCAGACAACAAATTGGCGCGAGCCGCCACATTGCTTGAAAGGGTTCAAGTGAGCTGGGTGTGTATGAGCCGCACGTGTGACGTAACATCAGATCAAGCAACGTCATTGACATATTCTGAGGTCACTTCAGACACACGGTTTCCCAGGTTGCCCCTAGGACCTAGCTTAGGACCAGTCACCCAGCTGCACAACCCTTATTCGAGAGTGCAGTGTCCATGGGTGCACCAGAGGGAACACTTTCACATTGGTTGGACTCGGTGATAGTAACAGCAGGAGTGCAGTTGTTGGCCTGCAAGCAATGTAGTAGTATGATACTATGATACTGTAGTCACTAGGCCTGCAGGCCTTGAGTCACAAATGGCCAATCGCCTCGAGTCGCCCATGCGGGACTATGATGTGCTACGTAGCTGTTAGTATACTAACAGGATTCCTGCAGGGATTTCTTCGCCAGATGCCGCTGACGCATCGTCACATGCAAAACGTGGTGCACAATGTTTGATGGGAGGCTCCTGCCTCCCCTCTGCGGAGGGGTCGTGAGGCAGGTGTCAGTGTCCATCGGCAGCCTTTGCAAAGGCCACCATTCCGTTCAGGCGCCTGCCGCAGTGAGCTCATCCCTGCTGCAAAGAGCTCAGTGCAATGTGCAACGGTGCAATGTGCAACGGTGCAATGTGCAACATTGAAAGTGCCAGAATCAGGGCCAACCTGGCTGGTAGGAAGTATGAAGCATGCCTGGAAACACACCAACAGCTGCCATATATCAGGTGGCGGCCCCTTGCACTTGGCATACAGCAAACTGCTTGGCATTCTATGTTGCATGAGCTATGCATATATGTGTGAAGTGTATATACACTTCACACAAACAGATGCCAAGCTAGCTGCACTGTCAATATTTCCATTAATGGTTGACAGCTACAAGGGCAGACAGCACCAAGGTTGTTGGGGCGAGTGTCCTGCTGCTCCTCAGCTCTTGTGGAAGTTCAAGCTGTGCCTTTGGCTGCTATCATAGCACGGTTGACGGTAAGGATGCTCAGTGAGCCGCCTATGCTTCAAAGCAGAAGTTGAAGCGAGGTATAGTTTTTAGTAGGTCAAGTGCGTGCAAGCAGCACTGCGAGGGGGTGGCCTTTGGGCGGCAGGTGTCGGTTATATACGCGTGCCCGCATCACCGCAATCGATTACACCGCAGTCGGTTATCGGTCACGTGACCAACGAAACATTGAATGAGACGCTTCGGTGCTTTCAATTGGCCGCTTGGCAAGAGATTTCTTCTCTGAAGTATAGTGAGGGATGTATGGTGCACACCTCGTTAGGAGCTCAGCACTCTCAGAGTGCCACTCTGGGACCGACCGGCTGGGGCTTTGGTCAAACCCATGAGTTCCTTCGTCTACGAGACAAACCAACCCTTCCACCCTTCCAGCGTAGGTCCGACACCCACAGGCATGTTCACAACCTGACAATACCTCCGCAGTCGATAGCACAATCATTTCAATGAAGTGGTGCCAGTCGTTGAAGTGAGTGCTCTCAAAATTGCCAAAGTCGTCTCGCAGCTCTCGTTACTTCTTTTAGCATTGTAGGTGTAGTTCAAAACCACATCAGGGCCTCTTGGAACTAGCCAGAGGCATCTGTCACAAGTAGCGGCTTCTGCCGGTTACCTCGCAGCCGAAAGCCAAGCAGTGGCATCCGAATCTTTACAGTAGATGCAAGACTGAAGCACAATGCAGCAGGCGCAGGTCAGTCGTGTGTTACAGCAGGGCGCTTCCTACAGTGAGGAGGTCCCGACCGCGGTGCCAGCTGTGTGGGTTCGCTCCGGTTTCTCGCCTTCGGTGCAGACACTAAATATGCTCGCTGAAGCACTATGAGGTAGCTTTTTTACAAGCAGTCTACTCTGAACAATGTTGCGACAACCGCTCAATTAATGACGCACGTGAATGAGAAAAGTGCGCGCACAATTGGCAGACATAGCAGTCGGCCGGTGATCATGCACTGGGCTGGCATACCAGCATATCAACAAGTCTTACGGTGCCATGTTTTGTTGGCAACATCTAAAGAACTTCCTGGACTTTTGCTGACATGCAGGAGGTTGCAAAGGCTATCCTGCATAACATTGTTACGAGCACAAACCAGCAGTTGGTTTGCACCATGGCCATGGTGTGCAGGGATTGGAGGGTCGCAACACTGTCTGGACCAGCTGGGCTTCTCCACGTCACGCTGGACTTGGGGAACAGCTGGGCGCCTGCCACTGATGAGTCGCCATCCAAGAGCCTGCAGAAGTTGGCCAGCTTTAGCAAGTGGCTGCCTAAGCACGCTGGTATGGTCAGTGGGATAACGGTCTATGGCACTCGCCCCAAAGACACAGCTTGGTTCGAGAGCATTGCAGCAGCAACCTTCATCTTTGCACTGCGCAGTGCCGCTACTGCAACAGCAGCGGCCGGTGCAGCACTGCGGCCCCTGTGCCTGCAGAGTTACAGTAGCAATATACTCCACAGCAATGCAGTAGTTCAGGCGCTTCCAACAGCCGACTTGAAGCAGCTCATCATTATTGATGCAGATTTGACAGCAGCGGCGGCAGCACTGCCTCTGCTTACAAACTTGCAGAGTTTAGCGGCACCAGGCTGCTACAGTGGGGATTACCACGTGGTGCACCGGTTTGCGATGGGCATTGGTCAAGTCAGCACCTTGACATCTTTTCAAGGTTGCAGCATCAGCAGCTGCCATGCTGAGCTGCTGCCTGTGCAACTGCTAGCTCTGGACCTCAGCATACTATGGACAATGGACGACGGTGGCGGCCTGGTCAACCTCTCGCACCTTACGAGGTTGACTCGTCTGAAGTTCCAGTCCCAGTATGGTGGGACCAAAGCTTGTAAACTACCAACACTGATCAAACAGCTGGCTGTGACAGAGTATGGTATGACCCACTCGTCTATATGCAGCAGGTTTGCGCTAAGCTCACTTACACAGCTAACCGCATTGAGCATCAATCACTCAAACGAAACAGCAGGGGAGTTGCTGCAGCTCGGGGCACTGCCAGCTCTGCAGGAGCTGTCCCTTTGGTACACAGAGGCAGACACAGCTTTAGCAGCAGCGCCAGCATGGTTACAGTTGCACCAGTTACATAGCATCAATATCCGCGGAACTACGTGCTCCCCCTCAACCTGGGCATACGTGTGCAGCCGTTTGAGCAATCTTACTAGGCTGACTCGGCTTTGCTTGCAGATCGATCTGAAAACAGAGCAACAACAGGCACCTCGCCTTGCTATCTGCGGTAACCTAGCAACGTTGTGGATGCTACAGGATCTTGAGCTAGCTCTTGTGGATTTGTCTGGGGGCCATGTGGCCTGGGAGCAGGGCGATATAAACCAGCTCAGTTGCCTCACCAGACTCACCAGACTGGACCTCTACATTCGGGATCTTAGCAAAAAAGCCTTTCAGGGTGATGTCACAGTTGTTAAATTGCTCAGTGGACTGAAGGGGCTGCAAGAGCTGGCTGTGCCTGTTGAAAGTAAAAGAGTATTGCCCGTGATTGCTGACTTGAAACACCTCAAGAAGTTGGAGGTTTATCGTATGCCTGCAAAAGCACAGCAATCAGGGTTGCAGTATCTGCGGGGTATGAAAGGCCTTACCCGTTTGTACGGCTTCTGGGATTGTAGCAAAGAAGCGTTGGCAGACTTTTGGGCTGCTGTGTGAGCCTAACAGGTTGTGAGGTGCTGGCGTCAGCACAGGGCAGGGTTGGCACGCTGTGAGTGTTGCAGTGTGAGTGCTGTTAGTGCGTTACCATGTCGGATGTTGCTAACTGGCACCGTTGTTGTCACTAGTTCAAGGTTGCTTGTTTCAAGGTGATGCGTTTGAGCCCGTTGGCAGGAATGCCGCCATCATGTTGTTGATTGGATCGCTTACACAGTGGTCTGGTCCATTGTATCTATGGCCAGCGTACAGTTATCATAGAACAATGCAAAGGTTGACTATGGCGTCTTAGCAACCAGGGGGTTGCAATCATGTACGGGCCTGCAGTTGCTGCTTCCACCTACTCAAACTGGCGTTCAGCCTGGGGTAAGACAACACAGGGTGTGCTTTTTGGACAGCACACATGTGTGTACACTTGAGCGCTTCAGCACAGATGCTACGATTTAAGCTTGCCAATGCAGGGGAGGCTCCTGCCTCAGCTGGCCAGAAACACCTTTTGAAAGAGTGGTACGGCTCAAGTCCAGTGCAAGTCAGCGGCAAAACAACAAGGTGCCGCAGCAAATTACTCAAGTGAGGCTTGTACCAAGGCCTCTTGGCCGGAGCCTGCTGAACCTATCTGTCAGATTGTCAAGTGCCCCAGTGGGCTGCACCACATGATGCAGACAGGGGTATCCATGGGTGCTGAAACCGCTAGCTGGGTTGGATGCTAGACCAGATCCGG
Source organism: Coelastrella sp. UTEX B 3026 (assembly GCA_002588565.1). Lineage (NCBI taxonomy): Eukaryota > Viridiplantae > Chlorophyta > Chlorophyceae > Sphaeropleales > Scenedesmaceae > Coelastrella > Coelastrella sp. UTEX B 3026. The sequence continues at coordinate 5,825 of NSMO01013366.1, read as the reverse complement.
TCTAGACCGGGAGTCACTGAACCGGTTTGTCATGCAACTTCAGTGCCCGTGGTGTTGGCAAACAAGTGAGATGTCACTGTTATGAAGTTCTTTCTTTTGTTGTGTCTAGCCTGCTGAATGAATAATCTCGAGTATAAGAATAGTGACAGGGTGTCTCAGACCGCGCAATGTCGTGACATAGTCATGGCACAGCATTACGGTTGCTTGCAAGTGTTACCAGCAAGCAAGAGCAACATGCTGTCTGATCAGCAGCAGCATATCACATTGTTGCTTGCAGAGTGTCTGCTAGCAAGGGGTACAAGGGTCCAGCACAATGTTTGATGCACGGCGCTCATGCTGTAGTGGCACACAAGGTACATGCTGGCAGCAGGCTTTTCCTGTGTCAATGTTCATATCATTCATGCTCATGTCAACAGCAGATGACCGCTAGAGTGTCACATTCATGCAGGCGCAGAGACGCCTAGCAAGTGGCATTGCACCGTTTACTGCCCGGCACCCTTTCAACTTTACGGCACATGAGAGGCATTGGCGTGCACCAGACAGAAGTGACTACTGCTGGTATGTAAACTCACCACAGCAGCATACCTGCAGGCCTTCGGTCACACATGGCCAATCGCCTTCAGTCGCCCATGCGACATCATACAGTGCTACTGTCAGAATTCACGCAGAGTCGCTTTATAATCTCCATGAATTCTCAGGCCACTCTGAATTCTAGACACTGGAGGGTGCAGCTGCTCAGATGCCGCTATTGACATGAATAGGTTGCGCTGTCAGATATAATCAATGGTCTGCCGGTGCGTACAATGCCGCTTGAGCCTACTAGTAGTAGAACCCATATGATCCACATGGTGTCGCCAGATGCCTCTCACGCATCGCCGCATGCAGAACCTCATACACAAGGTTTGATGGGCGGCTGGGTTGCGAGGGAGGTGTCAGTGTCCATCGGCGGCTTAAGATACAACGGCACCATTCCGTTCCGGTGCCCGCCACAGTGAGCAAATTTTCTCTGCTGCAAGAGGCTTGTGCATTGTCCAACAGTGCAACTGCCAGAATCGGGGCTACTTGGCTGGCAGGAAGTTTGAAGCACCCCTGGAACCACACATACAGCTGCCAACCTAGCTCTTGTTGACAGCTACAAGCGCAGACGGCACCAAGCAGTGACAAGCGTGCATAGCGCCTCCACGTTTGTTGGGGCAAGTGTCCTGCTACTACTCAGCTCTTCTGGAGATTCAAGCTGTGCCTTGGGCTGCTATGGTGGACGGCGAGGACGCTCACTGAGCCGCCTAGGCTCCAAAGCAGAAGTCCGAGCGAGGCCGTCACTAAAGTCCTTTATTAGGTCTGTATGGATGGAAGTTGCGTGCAAGCAGCATTGAGAAGGCGATGGCCTTTGGATAGGGACCGCAGGCGTCGGTAATCGGTCACGCGGTGTGACCACCGAAGAACCGAAGAATGAAATGAGACGCCTCGGTGCCGTCAGTTGGCCGGTTGACACAAGCCTGAGTCCTCCTTACTGAATAATAGTGAGCGATGTGATGTGTCGTTAGGAGCTCAGCGCGCTGGGACCGACCGACTGGGGATTTGGTCAAACCCATGTGTTCCATTGTATACAAAGCAAACCAACCCTTCCACCCTTCCGGCGTAGGTCCAACATCCACAGGCATGTCCAAAACTTGACAATACCTTCGCAGTTGATAGCACATCTGTTATCCCCAATGAGTGGTGCCAGTCGTTTGAGCGAGTGCTAAGTCGCTTCGCAGCTCTCGTTAGTTCCTTTAATGTTGTAGCTGTAGCATTGTAGCTGTAGTTCAAGACCACATCAGGGCCTCTTGGCGGTTGCCAGAAGCACCTGCAGGTGTCACAAGTAGCGGCTTCGGCCGGTTTCCCTGTAGCCATGCCAAGCAGTGGCATCTGAATCTTTACAGCAATTGCAAAACAGAAGCACAATGCAGCAGTCTCAGGTCAGTCGTTTGTTTTCAGCAGGCCGGTTCCTACTGTCAGGAGGTCCTGGTGCCAGCTGTGTGGGTTCGCTCCAGTTTCTCGCCTTCGGTGCAGACACTGCACACGCTCGGTGAAGCACTATGAGGTAGCTTTTTTACAAGCAGTCTACTCTGAACAATGTTGTTGCGACAACCGCTCAATTGATGATGCACGTTCACGTGAATGAGAGAAGTGCGGTTTAATGTAATCGGCCGCTGACCATGCACTTGGCTGGCATACCTGCATATCAGCAAGTATTACGGTGCCATGTTTGGTTGGCAACAACCAAAGAACTTCTTGGACTTATGCTGACATGCAGGAGGTTGCGAAGGCTACCCTGCAGAACATTGTTACGAGCACAGACCAGCGATTGGTTTGCACCATGGCCATGGTGTGCAGGGATTGGAGGGTTGCAACACTGTCTGGACCAGCTGGGCTTCTCCACGTCACGCTGGACTTGGGGAACACTGTCCCCAGCGGCTGGGTGCCTGCCACTGATGGGTTGCCATCCAAGAGCATGCAGAAGTTGGCCAGCTTCAGCAAGTGGCTGCCTAAGCACGCTGGTATGGTCAGTGGCTTAACGGTCTCTGGCACTCCCCCGAAAGACACAGTTTGGTTCGAGACCATTGCAGCAGCAACCTTCATCCTTGCGCTGCGCAGTGCCGCTGCTGCAACAGCAGAAAATGGTGCAGCACTGCGGCCCCTGTGCCTGCAGAGTTACAGTAGCAATATACTCCACAGCAATGCAGTGATTCAGGCGCTTCCAACCGCCAGCTTGAAGCAGCTCACCATTGGCAATGCAGATTTGACAGCAGCGGCGGCAGCACTGCCGCTGCTTACAAACTTGCAGAGGTTAGCAACACCAGACTGCCACAGCACGGACCACCACCTGGCACTGGTTGCCATTGGTCAACTTAGCAGCTTAACATCTCTTGAAGGTTGCAGAATCAGCAGCTGCGATGCTGAGCAGCTGCCTGTGCATCTGCTAGCCCTGGACCTCAGCATATTGGACAAAAGTGACGGCTCGGTCAACCTCTTGCACCTCACAAGGCTGACTCGTCTGAAGTTCGAGTCCCGGTATGGCGGGACCAAAGCTTGTAGACTGCCAACACAGATCATACAGCTGGCTGTCAATGAGTTTGGTATGGTGCAGTCGTCTGTATGTAGCAGGTATGCAATAAGCTCACTTACACAGCTAACCACATTGATAATCAATGAATCAATTGAAACATCGGAGGAGTTGCTGCAGCTCAGGGCGCTGCCAGCTTTGCAGGAGCTGTCCCTTTTTTATCGAGATGCAGACGCAGCTTCAGCAGCAGCACCGGCATGGATGCAGCTGCAGCAGTTACATAGCATCACAATCCGCGGAATTTCGTGCTTCCCCTCATCATGCGCAGACATGTGCAGCCGTTTGAGCAGTCTTACTAGGCTGACTCGGCTTGACTTGGAGTTCCACCTGAGCTTGTCCACAAGACAGCGGGCACCTCCCCTTGCTATGTGTCGTAACTTCACAACGTTGCAGATGCTACAGGATCTTAAGCTAGTTCTTGTGGATTGGTCTGGGGGCTGTGTGGTCTGGGAGCAGGGCGACATAAACCAGCTCAGCTGCCTCACCAGACTCACCAGACTGGACCTCTATACTCGGTATCTTAGCAAGGAAGCCTTTAGTGATGTAACAGTTGTTGGTTTGCTCCGTGGACTGAAGGGGCTGCAAGAGCTGGCTGTGCCCATTCAAAGTGATTCTGTATTGCCAGTCATCGCTGACTTGTTGAACCTCAAGAAGTTGGAGGTTTATGGTATGCCTGCAAAAGGACAGCAATCAGGGTTGCGGTATCTGCGGGGTTTGAAGAGCCTCACCCATTTGTGGGGTTTTTGGGATTGTAGCAAAGAAGTGTTGGCAGAGTTTTGGGCTGCTGTTCGAGCCTAACCGGTTGTGGGGTGCCACCCCACAACTGGCGTCAGCACATGGTAGAGTTGGCACGCTGTGAGTGTTGCCGTGTGAGTGCTGTTATTGTTGATTGTTGCAACTGGCACCGTTGTTGTCACTACTTCAGCATTGCTTGTTTCATGGTGATGGGTATGAGCCATTGGCAATGGGTTGAGCCGTTGGCAGGAATGCCACCATTACGTCCTTGATTAGATCGCTTACACAATGGTCTAGTCGTTGGCACATAGGACCGGTGTGCAGCTATTATCAAAGCGACCAGTACCGCAAAAGTTGCGACTATGGGGACTCAGCAACCCCGGGGGGGGGGGGGGGGGAGCGCAATACAATGTACGGCCTGCAGTTGCTGCTTTCAAGTACTTTCTCAAATTGGCGCTCAACCTGATTCAACTGCTGTATCAACCTGACATACAGCCCACCCAGTGTGAGACGGCACGGGGTGTAACGCCGGACAGCAGCACACACTTGTAGGCAGCTGGTACAGATGATACAATTAATGAGCTAAACTTCACAATATCATCTGAATTATTCAAGATCGATCCTGTCTCATGAGAGCTGATCAGCTTGCCGGCAACGCTTTTTGAAACAAAGGTACGGCCACCGTATTCAGTGAATCCAGTGCAATTTAAAGGCGTTCTGCCAAACATAGCCGACCACACCATTGATGTTTAGGTACATAGATGTTTTTCGGCAAACCCCTGTATACACCTTAGCATGCCGTCGTCCCTATATCGATCCCTGGTTTTGATGCATGCCATGTAGTACAGGTTGCTGGTGCCAACTGGAACTTTCTACACTCACAAACTATTACAGAGTTTTTACTTCTGTTATGAAATTGTTTCGAAACAGTCGCCGCCTTTTGGTACCGAGACATGATTTGCAAGGATTCGTTCCCGACACCGATAGGTACTGGCGAGTCTCATTGCAAGCTTGAAATGGCCACATGTGCTTACATGTATCTGGGCGTGTCAGTAGTGAACAGTTGGTTACCACCGTATGCATGGTGCACCATGCACGTGCCCCAATGCAATGCCGTTCGACATAGGACCTCCGGCACTGTCAAGACTCAAACTTTTGAATATACGGTATCACTGAGCCATCTAAACGTGTTTGCGCCACCAGGGTACGGGCTAACCCCAGATCCGGATGCCGGCAAGGGGCCCATTGGTCCTAGTACTCTTGCAAGAAACAGAATTGTAGAACCCAACGGCCCTCATACCTGCATCCGGTTTTGGGGTTAGCCGTTACAAGTATCCTGTTGCGTGTACCGTAAAGCTCTTCATTGCCAGCGTACCACAGAGTCTATATTAATGCAACAATGTTGTTTGAACTCCCCGTGTGAACAAGGGCCTGATTGGAGCAGAACCCGCCTTCACGACGACGAGCACAGCCTTTCGTCCGGCGACACAGTGGGGTTGCGAAAACCTCTCGTGCCAGATGTCGTGCAGCCGGCCTCGTTGTCACGTAGTTTACTTGAAAGGTAGTCTAGCCCTGTGGCTGGTTGTTGCTTTGGTTGGATCAAGCAAGCCAGTC
>NSMO01013337.1:25392-41485 GCA_002588565.1 Coelastrella sp. UTEX B 3026 | reverse complement strand
CAGCCACTTGAGGACGATTCTGACGAGCCAGCAGCAGGTGAACAGGAAACAACCTGCAGCGGCTGTGAAGGCTTGTTTGAACAGCAAGTGTAGCTGTGTAAGTTAACTGACCTGGATTTTGCTTCTGTGGCGATCTGAGGGCACTGGTCCTTTGGCATCCACATCACCTGCCTCTATAATCACTGATGCTTTGTGGAATTGCTGTGTTTTAATTGCAGATTGGGACCCAGAGCTCCTTGAGCAGTGTGCAGCCAGTTCCCCATACATATCCAGTGTAGAGGGATTGCAACGGTCACCAGCATACCGCAGGCACATCAGCGCAGTCCGAAGGCACCAGCTGCACTATGAAACATCAGAAAAGCATAAGTTGAAGGTTTACAAGGTGTGATGTCTTGTCTGTTGAGTCCGCAGCAGCAGCATGCACGTACTCTAATGCAGAAGAGCACCGCCTGCTTGTCTGATGGCAGGATTGTGAAACGCTGACATGCTGACACGTGACATCATAGTCACTGAAGTAGCGAATATCATTGCTCAGTGCTACCGACAGCGCAATCTCTGCAAGCCAGGGCTCTGATCAACACCACTCAACATCTCTCAGGAGTTGTATTCGTGCTGAATGTTGTCCTTGCACAAAACACAGCATTGTGCTACCAAGGAAGAACCTTACAGCTTGCCCATAATGAAAGTGCTTTAGCAAGTGTAACCTGGCCAAGTTCACGTGCAAACAGATGCTTTTTAATCTGCTGCTGTTGCAGGCTCTCCGAGATGTTGACCCACCTGGCTTCCAGCAGCTCTTCAGCAGGAAGGATGTACAGGTCAGCATTCAGTCAGTAGAGTGTGATATAATGTGTCCAAGCGGGCGCAATGCAGAGCTTTGGACAGAAAACCAGGGCAGCAGCTCTCCCTGCAGCTGCAGTCAGTAGTTCTTATATGGAACAGTCAAGTTCCAGAAAGCTCCTGACACATCGCAGGGTTACAAGGCATTGGCAGTGTCAGGTGTCTTTAGTGATGCTATAAAGCACCATGGTCTACCAGTGGCTATCAACTCTGCTGGTAACTGGGCGATCTGGGCCAGCTGATGTGTTGTTGCAGTAGTTACTGCTGGTTTGCATGACACTTCTGTATCACCCTGCTCACGTTTGGCTTGCGTTTGTTCATGCAGGAGTACGATCAAGTGACCCCTTCAAAGTTGGCCTCCACGGTCGAGTGCCTAAGCAGCAGCCTCCTGACGTCAAGCCTCCTCCTGCTACCCTGGTGGTTGCCGGAGCTACAGCCGTGCAAGAACCTTGCAGCATTCCTCTGGTGCTGCTTATACCTGTTAGCAGCCAGAAAAGGCTGCTTGTCACCTATCGCGTGGCTGTTGTCAGTTTATTCGACCTACGGCGAGTACCAAATGCTGCCTTCTAGGGCAAGGATGGTGGCTGCAGTGGTGCTTGAAACGGGGCTGGTGGTTCTGACAGCTGGGACGGGACTAGGAGTGACGCTGATGTGTCGTTTGCTGACTCAGCAGCGGCAAAGCTTTGGTGAGAGGGTGTTGCAGCTGGTGCCTATGCAGGAAGTTGTGCAGCCGATGCACTTCAATCGTTTGCTGCCTGGCGGAACAGCTACTGCTGGCTAGTATGATTGACACGTAAGGTCTTGGGGTGAACATCAGGACTGTTGAGCTAGAATTCTGTGATGTTTGTATGTTCAGATATGCGTCTGTGGGCCTTCAGTTGCTGAAAAAGGCATTTACTGTGTCTGTTTGGTTTGGGTACCTGCTGTACTGTAGATTACACTTTTGCTGGGAGACATGCCACGTGGAATGTTGGGTGACTGTGTTGTTGATGACGGATACACGGCTACCAGTCTGATCACTGATGACTTTGCTGTCAACAGCTGCTGTATTATCAGCTTTTAATTTATGACCCAACTACCCACCTGGTCACTATTGACAAATCGTGTGTGACTGGTGATGACTGACGTGGCAATCCTTATACTGTCGGTGTACCCTCTGGTTATGTGTGACTGTCGGTGATTAACGTGACCCAACTTCAATGGTGCCTTTTAAGATGTGTCAGTGTTGTTGATTGACTGCGAAGGTTGTCATGCTGCTTTATAAAGCCACTTTCGTTGCCTTCAAGCCCTGGTACCTGGCGCAAATCACTTGTGACAAGACACCGCACGAGTGCAAACAGGTTTTACAATTGTGCGTGTGTTGGTGGTGGCAGTGGCGGCATTCCTAGCTGCTTTGTTCGTTTGAAGCATTGAGTGGTGTGGTACAAAGTTCGTTATCTTTTGCGTATAGCTCTGGCAGCAGCTGGTGGCCAGTGTGGTCCATTGTGTATTCAAGGTTTGTTGGCTTGGCTGTCGGGATGGAGTCTCTTGTGAGTTCTCTGCTCAACAGACGCGCCGCTGTCTTCTTGGACGGATGTCGGAAACAATTACTTTCCAAACCAACGCTTTCATTGTTCACGTTTCTGAGGAAGCGGCCCCCTGAGTAAGCACGGCTTCTGGCAGCTCAGGGATTCGCATGTGTGGTTTACCGCCTTCGCAAACGGGTCTTTGCTGTCGGCAGCCGTGATTGGCGTAAGGGGGGTCTGCCGGCAGCCGCTTTCACAGTGTTCTGTCGATCAAGCCTGGGGAAGCGGGAAACATGGCTGCGGAAGCGACGCTGCTAGAACCGCCTGCCTCCGCAAAGGCACGGTACCGACCGGTTGGCCGGAATTCCCCTTCGAAGGGGGGGGGAGGGAGGGTACGATCTATGGCGTCTAAGGGTGTAGGTGTGTGCACAGCTGGGAACCCCCCCTTCCTCAGGCGTTCATTTCTTCAACATGTGATTGATGCCATCAAACAGTGTGTGCAACAGGCACCTCCAAGAAAACATAAATGAGCGTCTGGTGGTCAGCTGACCTGCAGGCCTGCCACAGTTGCCCTTAATAAATCCTAATGTCAATATGTGTCAAGCTGCCGTTTCACTGCTGTTCGTCAAAGTCCCTGCGATGAGACTTTGCAGCACCTCGGGAACGAACGGTTTCAACCGTTACACCGCAACGACGATCAAACTGCCGAAGTAGCCATGTGCTTAAGCATTGGACAGTGAGCTGTGCTGTGCTCATCTCTTGCAATACGCACACGCAGATCCTGACGGTTGCGCAAAGTGTGCAAGTTGACTGACCAGGCCACAACAAACTCGCTGCACAGTATCCATAAAACGAAAGCGCAGGTAACTAGGGGCCGTATAGCTAATAGTAACTTGCATCTGCTCAGCGTGCAATAATATTCACAGCGGAATTGCGCTGTCAACGACCTCAAGTAGACCGTTGCAGGTCAAACATCACTCAGCGCTTACGTACACACGAGCTGTGCCAGCAAAGGGCTGAAATAATGTCTTGAACCAATTCCTTCCAGTCTGGCATATGTCCGCAATGCTTTGTGCTGAAGTACAAACAGCATCGCTGTTCATCGCCAACAAAGTGCCGTCTGCTTTTTCACGCAGGTCATTATGGCTACCATCATGTCAGTCATGATACTTATCTTGGGTCTAGCAGCGGTTCGCGCCACGTCAGCAGCGGAAGTGATGACCTGGGAGCAATGTGGAGGCATCAGTTGCCAGGGTGGCCCCTGTGCAGATGCTCCTTGGGCAGGTTCTGCTTGCATTGCAGGCGCAACCTGCACTCGCAAGACTGCTTTCTACTGGTGAGCACACTCCTTGCATATATCTATCTGCTTGCTTGGATGATTGTAGCCCCCGCCCCCTGGCAGGGCATCAGTATCAGTAATCTCTATATAGATTAGCTACTGCTCTCAAAGACTTGCTTATACTATGGATGCAACGTATAAACCTCAGATGGTCGCGGGTCTCAGGGTGACCGCTGCCCCATCCATTCATCATTGGCTGGTGCAGCTGTGCAACTGACCTGTGAGCGCCTCACCAACTGTCCAAAACTGTATCTGAGGGATGGGGCCTGAGCCGACCACCTCAGACCACCACCTGACAAAACAATGTGGTTGCTTCTTATTCAAGTACTATGCTGCTGTGTTGCACTGGCATAGTACTTGTAGCCTCTTGGCAGCTACCTCAGCACAGCGAACGGGCCGGTGCTGACATGTCTTTCTCTTCCTGCAGGCAATGCCAGCCTTCCGTTCAGCTGTTCAGTCAGTGTGGTGGCTTGAGTTGCAAGGGGGGCCAGACATGTGCTGATAAGGCATGGGCTGCATGTCCCAATGGCTCAAAGTGTGTCAGGCGGTCTGAATTTTACTGGTAAGAAAATTGAAGCTGCTATCGTTACTGCAGCAACATGAAGGTCCTGCTAATTGTTTATCAACAGCAGCATGTGCATCTACATGTGTGAATATCAACTGTGCAGAAGGTTGTAGTGAGTCTTCACACTTTGCTGTCTCACACACAATGAAAGTGCATCACATTCATTCTAGTGCCTTGCAAAAGCACCGGCCCCTAAGCTTATACCAGGCCGCTGAACCACAACAACTGAATGATAGCAAAGCATCGCAAGACACCACTTTCCCCTCCCAGTGCTGTTGACTGTTCCGAACACAACCTGAGTCTCTGCTGTGGTTCATTTTTGATGGTCTAATGCAGGCAATGTGAGGCAGATGGACCAATTGCACAGTCCCAGCTAAGCAAGCCAATCGAACCCACATACAGAGTGTTCATCGCATCGGCCCCCACCCCCGCCCCCGCAGCTGACACCAGCAGCAGCAAGCCCACAAGCACAAAACCCAAGGCCCAGGCAACTACTAAAACCCCAGCAAAAGCAGCTGTTGAGCCAAGGCCTTTGAAGAGCCTGAACCCATAGGCGCCCAGGCTGATGCGCCCTGTTCTGTCTTGAATTTTCCAATGGGAACTTGAGAGCTTGAAGCGCTCTGCTTTGAGGTCCAATCAGGAGCAACGGAATATTCCACTAGCGTGAAAGGGGTCAGCACTACTCCAAGGAGCTATCTCATTCTGCGTTCAGGAGCTAACTCATTCTGCATTTCAGTGAATTGAATTGACGCCGTGGCGGGAAAGTGTGTTATTTCCTCAGCGACTCACATCCCATAACCTGGTGGGATAGTTTGCAAACTGCTTTGCTTATGTACCCAGTTGGGCCTTTGCTGAAGCAGTTGACTCTATTTATCTGTCTATCCTCCTCACTGACGGTAAGCACAAAGTTTGTGCTCACCAATTGATACCACCTGATGACATTAAACGTGTGTCATGAAAACTAGAAAGAAAGTGTCAGATAGTCAGGTATCAGGCATAATGTAATGTTGTAAGACTGCATAGAACAGGCTTTGGTTACCTGTGGTGCATCATATGCATAACAGGCCTTGGTTATGGTTGCACTTTGATTGTGCCGTAGTGTCTAATTGCTAACATGCTCATCAGATTACGATCACTGCTGTGTAGATTACGAATGTTGTCCGGGATGGTTGTGTGCTGTCTGCTACTGTAAGCAATGCCTGTCTGACAGCAGTGCAGTACATTGCGGTGCCCCATACGGGCAACTAGGTCAGCCTGCCAGGCTGGGCCAGCCATCGGCCATAACTTTGAAACAGTTGAAGGTCTCAGCGGCTGGCAGCCGCTCAATGGATGGGTTTGGATCCGCTTCATTGAATGGCCATCCATGGGTGGTTTCACTGAATAGCATGCAGCAGTGACTTGACTGGCTCCTGTTCTTATTGGAAGCTGTGGCCATGCCTCCCTGTCACCAACTTCAAGTTCCGGGAGTCCCAACCGTTGATGGAGTTTAGCTCATGCAACATAGAATGCCAAGCAAAATGGTACATGCAAGGGGCCGCCACCCGATTATGCTTCTAGAGTGCTCCGAATGCTGCATCTCATTGCACATATTTGTAATGAAGAAGAGCATTCTGGTCAGTATTTCACCCCTGCGGCCCTGCTAACCAGACCTTTCCCCATCTACAGCTCTAACCTCTCAACAACCGTAGGTAGGGTCGTAAGTTGCCTGTGCTTCAGAACATGCAGGAGGCATACCGTTCGCGGTAATCGAAGCAAGCTGTAACAGTAATGTTGATTGCTGTGCATGTGTGACCGCTATGCAGACTGTACTGCTGGGCCAGGCAGTACAGTACACCGTTCGATAGATGTGACAGCGAGTTTCGGCCAGTCGGTCAAGCATCACAAACCCCTTGTGCATGCTGTAGGTGGGACTCAGTAATAGGATTGGCAAAGGCCAGTGCTAGCTTACAGCAGTTGGGTACCTCAGGTCCCGGAAGCCTGTATAATCAAACTATAGCTCGAACGAGGCTTTCAGCTTCACTAATACTGTGTTGATAAAGCACCAGCCTGGCATGCGGGCCTCATGGGCAGCGGAAAAAAACCCAACACCCGCCTGGCGCCCTTTTATGTTTGCAGGGCGTGCTGCTTCGTTGGTTGCAGACGTCGGCCCCTTTCTGTGCAACGTACTACGTGAACGCAGTCTGACGGCATCAGGCTTGCCAGTAGCTTGACGTCGATGCATAGTACTGCGAACGATCCGTCTGCTAGCGTTGCATCGCATTCAAGCGCCCCAATGCTAGCTTGAGAGACAGTTGGGGCTTAAATGACAGCGAGGGGACTTTGGAGCCGAATAGTTGTCCACCAATCAACAGTCCATGTATACAGTGTTCCAACTGTCCAGTCCTTACAGCAAGCAACGGATGCTAGGCACATCACACCGTGTTGACATTATATTATATAGCTACTGCTTCGCCATGACAAATGCTTATAATGAGATATACATGCAGTCAGCAGCGACCAGTCAAGCCAAGGCAGAGCAGCAGCAACCCCAGCCTGATTATCAGCTATGAGTAAGAATGCAGCTCAGTGTTCTCAGTGTGCATGGTGTAGCTGCAATCTAGCCGCAGAAATACAGATACAGGCAGTGATTATGTCGGTTAATCCATCTCACGAGCAATAGCAGCACCTCTGCGTTTGACTCAAGACTCCACTCGGCACTACTGCAGCTGTGCGTCTGTCAGCATGAGTGGGGGCAAAGAGGAGCGACCCAAGTTCAAATTGGACCTGTCTGGCGTGGCCAATGCTGGCAACGTATTCACAAACACGCATAGGTGGGCTAGCATCTACGATTCTGACTCCCATCACACCACTCTGGACTCAGCAGCGTTAGAGTGCACACCCGTTCAAGCAGCAAGACCGGCAGCAGCAGCAGCATAGCTCTTGCTACACGTTATCCAATGGCCATTCAAACCATGTCCCATGGGTTCTGGTGTTTCAGGAAGTGTCACATGCAGGCTAGGGCACAACGTTTATGAGACAGTAATGGCAACCATCACCAGGTGACCCAGTCCAGTGCAGCAAGTCTCGTCTCAATCGGTTCATTCATGTCAACTACACGCAGTGCTGCCCATACTGCCTGTTGCCTGCAGGAGTAACACAAGCACAAGCAGGAGCCCTGGCAGGAACAAGAACGTACTAGCGCCAAAATTTGGCCCTCCGCGTTCGACCCCAAGGAACATCGCTGCAGCAGTGAACCTTGCAACACAGAAAGCTAGCAGCCCTAGATTTCTAACAGCTAGAAACCCACAAATCACGTCTGATGGACCCTCCACTGCTATCAGTATAGGGTACAGCAGCAAGAACCCAGATGAAAGGCGGCAGTACCCCTGGCTGTTGGTTAGCAGCAGTGAACAGCGGACTGAAGCAGCAGCAGAAGGCAGCATGACAGGTTTGCAGCGAAACAGCGACAGCTTCTGGGCTAGCGACCACAGCACCGCAGCTGATCAGCAGCTAGCAGCAGCAGCAAGTCCGCGCACCAGGTTGCGTAACATTGATAATGGGCATAGTAGCAAAGAATTCAGCAGCTTAGGTGGCAAGATGTGGAGTTTTGGGCCGCCAGAAGGGTTGGCAAAAGGCAAAGAGAGGCGACGGTAAGCAATGCATGGACTGGCGTTGGTTCACCGTGGCATTGCTGCAGAAAATAACAAATCATATGCGCTGCCAGACTTGCACCATCAAAGGATGTCCGTGAATGTAAGCACGCTAGCAGGACAGCAGTGGTGCCTCTTTAGCAGCTTCCTGTGTGGTGGCCATGGCAAACAGTCTCGTGCAATACTGCTTGCATAGAGGATGTCTCATATATGAACATACTCTGTATCTCCTGCACACGAGTTCTCTACATACGGCCTCAACCCTGTGACATTCTGCTACTGTGTTGACTGATGACCATTGCTGTTCGACTGTACAGAGTCTGTAGGCCTTCAGGAGGCAGTCCCTAAGATCTGCTCAAATAGACTTCTGCGAAACCACTCACACCAGCAGCCAGACAGAGCACTTGCTCATTGTGTCTGCGACATCATCGCCTGCTGTGATATCTGCTGTGCCGCAGGTCGCGTGAAGGCAATGTCTACATATCTGCACAGCATACCAGGGTCGACCCTGGCACACTAGCAGCCAGTCAGGTTCCTGGTGCCGGTGCTTACAGCATAGATGGCAAGCTGGATTTGTTATCAACACATCAGAGTGGTGGAACACCTAGGTTTGTTGGGGCCAGCAGCAAGTCCAGCAGTAATCCTAAGGTGGGTTAGCTCATCTGAAGATACATTGTACTTATGACAGCTGGGGTGGGTACTGCCACCTCAAAGCCAGTATGCCTGCCATTCGCAGTGGCTGCCTGAAACTTGTCATACGGCTTGCATACAGCTTTCAGTAGCTACCACCCGGAGTGTGAACAGTGGACTTTGTGTCAATTTATATATTAGCAGCATGCTTCTGCTTGTGTCAGTCCGCTGTGCGGACAGCAAACCAGCAGCCTTCTATGCCACTCTACAATCCATTGCATGGCCAGCCAGATCAGTAACCTGCTGTGCACATTGCACGTAGCTCTACATCTCCCCGGAGCATGCCAAAGCTGACCCCAGCTTAAACTTCAGCCCCGGCCCAGGCACAGCAACAACAAACCTATGGGGCTCCATCAGTGCAGCTGCTAGCTCGCATAGCCCGCTTGCATCGCCAAGGTTTGGACCTGCACCAAGTCCTAGGGCAAAGCAGCCGTTCATATCCAGGTAAGTACTGTGCAACTTTGTGTGTTAGAGCATGGTGAGCTGGCGCATGGTATCGCCAAAATAAGAATAAAGGGAACTTTGAGATATGCTGAGACAGTGATGACCTTGTGATTGATGTGGCTTGCTTTGGACTAACGGTGTATCTAGCAATGTTCTGGCATTTATGACAGCTGGACCCACCGTCAGCCAACGACGTCTCTTCAACAATTTCTTGACTGGTGCAAACGAATGTGCGTGGCCACATACTGCTGTATTCTGACTGCTTGTAGGCAACACAATGCCGGCAGCGCAGGCCAGGAGTCTCCGGGCCCCGCTGCCTATGACTCTGTAGCTGCTGCGGCATCACTTGGCGACCACAGAACAGTCCACTTTGGTACTGACAAACGAGGTGTGACTGGATGTGTGGAGAAAGCCCGAGGGCCGGGCCCAGGGTCTTATGTGATCAATGAGGTAGGTCTGTCTGTTGCCTGCAAAGCTGGGATATACCTGGACTGCTTGGGCTCTGTCTTGAGGTTATGTGACAGCATCATCAAGCACAGCATACTTGAGTTGGCTAGAATTCAGAAAACACCCAGAAAGAGCACGGCACATATCATCAACCAAGGTGTTGATCCCGCCCATTTGAACATTCAGGTTTCCATGTACCATCGCGCGCGTTCCCATCTGTTGCTGTACCACCAGTTGGTTGCCCATGTGTGAGTTCGGCATTACTTTACACTGTTCCTTTGCAGAGCACGATATCAACAAGGCATGCGAGCCCATCCTTTAGTCTGGGGGCCGCCATACACCAAAGCCCATCAAGGATGGCAGCGGGGCCAGCACCTGGGTCATATGACATTGGTGCAGCAGACAAACAGCGGTATGCAAACAGTGGGCAGTTTAGCATCAAAGGCAAACTTGAACAGGGTGGATTTGTACCACGCAATGACAGTCCTGGGCCAGCACATTACAGGCCTTTGGGTCGAGCAGAAGGAATGGGTTACGAAGCAGCGCTTGACTGGGAACATCGGTGGCTGCTAAAGAACTGTGCCCTGGTTAGCAGTGATTTCAGCAACGCCCAGCAGCAGGAGTGCCGCCATGGCCACATTGCAGACTTGCACCATGGACGGCGGTTGCTTGTGGAGGAAGATTGGCGTGCTGTTGCAGAATCTACCAGACAGCCCAATGACAAGCAAATGAAGCACGAGGGCCGCTATTGTGATAACCAGAACACCGTGAGTAAGGACCTGTCTGCTCCTGATGACTCGCATGATGGGAGCGGGCATCACAACTCCAGTTACAGCAGACGCAGTTCAGGAGCGGGTGCTGGACGAAAATCTTTGGCTGGTGCCAGCAAAAGTGGGAGCACACTTGAGTCGTTGGGTGCATTGTTTGTAGCTGCCGACACTTCTGGCAAGACCAGCAATGACTGCTGTTGGTAACAACTGAGCTCAAACTGCCAACGCCCAGCAGCAGGAGTGGCACCATGGCCACATTGCAAACTAGCACCGTGGATGGCATTTGCTTCTGGAGCAGGATTGGCATGCAGTTCTTGTCATACCCTGCCCTTGCAACAGCTCAAGGACGCAATGAGGACCATGCTGTGCACGTTAAGAACACACATGTATTATTTCGTATATACAGATGCATTTGCTTCCCACAAAACTCTTTGCATGGCTTCAAGCCAAGGACTTGTGGTTCTCAACTTTGACAGTTGTCATCGACTCCTGCCAGGAACAAAATTTGTTTGTTTCAAGAAACATCACCTCCACCATCTCCAGCTGAACTCTACATCTACCAGGTGGTCCCGGACCTTTGGAAGAGCCAGGCAGGGGGCGCGCCATCATGCATGAACCCATATGGATTGTATTGGAAAAGTTGGCAGAACGCGGTGACGGCTTCTGTGTCCCCCCCTAACATGCTGCTAAAAGGGATGCTTGGAACGGCCAAGCAGACCATCCATGAGCTAGGTCATGAGGTTGCGTAAATACGTATAATTAACAGTCATTGGGGCAGTCAGTTCTTATCTGGATCTGATAAAATGGCGGGCCGCAACCTGGGCCGTTTGCAAGCATTGCCAACTATGATAGTTGATTACCACGCTACAGCCTCCAGACTGCAGCTCCACAACAGCATATGCATGCAGCTCGTGCGTGTTGTCAGGCTGTGCAGCTGAATACTGCACACACAAGGCTCTGCCCAGTCTGCAGTTGGCAATGAATGCAGGAAAGCATTTTGTAAGAGGGACCGGTTCAACCGGATTGTAGGACTTCACGTCTTAACACAACTGGTCGTTTTCCAGCTAAAACTACTGGTGGTACCACCGGTTGTGTATATCAAAGTGACTGAGCCGTGCACAAGTCAAACGCGCTGGCAAGAGCTGCAGTGTCATGCATGGTATGTGTTGAATGTGTTGTTGTTTGCCTGCATCAAATGCTGTTGGGTGTGTTCAACACACAACTTGCACCGATCTGCGGGGAGCTCGCCGACCGTCGCAGATGGCCGGTAGAGACGGCCGGTAGAGAGGGCGGGCCACCTCTGGAGGGGAGTTTGCTGCCCCATATACCCCTTTCCGACCCGCCTACACATAGCCAGATCTCCAACCCACTTATGCTCGCCCCTTAGTGGACTTTAGATGGCTGTTCTGTCAACGCGGTTGCCCTGGGACGTGTTCCCTGGCGAGGTCTTGTTTGTGCTCTGCAGCACCGGACCGCACGCGTGGAAGAGCACAGCGATAAAACTCGTAGGGTTGGCGGGAGCTGTTACCTTACAACCAACGTGGTTGCGCGGATGACACGCACACACGCTTTGTATATTGCATTGCAGATCCTGCAAAAGCTGACCCGCTGCCGTGCGGTACAGGCAAAGGGCCGGCAAGGCATCCGGCTAGAGCGCTAGCCAGGTGTGGCACCGGTCTGCGTGGCCACCATCGGAGTTGGATGCTGATGCATGCCATTCATGTATACATGCCATGCCATACTCAGTAACTCGGTCAAACATGGTGGCAGTTTTGGCGGCATAAGGTTATCTCACACTCCAAGACCTTGGGCGTGATTCTTGCAAGTTGGCCATCCAGAGCCCCCCCCCCTACACCCTGCCCACCACCCATGTTGCTATAGGTTTTGAAAACCTAGGCACCCCGAGGGTAACACGCCAGAGCTAAGTGATGCATATGCCTGTGTACAACTCAAGCATCAGAAGAGCCATGTTGTAGCATCAGATGTTATGAGCTGATACCGAAGGAACACGTCTCAGACAAGTTGTCATCTTGCTCACCGTGACTTCGCAACTGTTTCCCAGGCCAGTGGCTTGAAGGAGACTGCGCTGACATTGTGACTTCGGTTGCATCGAATTTTGATACGGCAGATATCTGCTGTACATAAGGAGAGCGGCGCCAATGGCACTGACACAATGGTTGTTGGGGTAGCGCCTGTGGCTCTGCCTTTTGTTCGAGACACTTCTAAACATCAAATATCTGAGTTGCTCATTTGGGGAGAGGCTGCCGGCTCCGTTTGTGACATCTTGCCACCGGTTGAACCATTGCCTGCACATACTGTGTCTCAATAGTTGAGATCAAAACAAGTGACATCAGTTGACCACGTGCTCTTTGTTTTGCTGTACAGACATGTCTGGGCGACCCTATGCCTAGTGCCCGTGTACGATGGAGTTCTGGCAGTGTCTCCGACGAGAGCGTCAACCTTGCCCCCTTATCATTGCAATGCTACCGTGTATGTATGAGATTGCAGATCCAATGGCAGTTGTGTTGTGCAGTGGTGGTCACTGCAGATAGTTTCAAGAAATATCACTCTGATGTGTGTTCACTGTGTCAGCTGCTATTGTTGCAGACATACAAGCACTTGGTCAACACCAGCTGGTATCCCACGAGTGAACTGATTATTCCTCTCTCACAGGAACTGCCGGAGTGACTCAGTCAATATCAAAACCATGCAGCTTTGTCAACTTAAACTAGGCTGTCTAGCAAGAATACTGCTCTGCTGTGTGCACATAGTTGTTCCACCATAATCAAATTTGTCAGTAGCCATTGTGGGCTGCACATGTTGTGTCAATGACAAGAGGCACGTGCCACTGGCTGTTGAGCTTGAGAACACGCTTGCTGGTCTTTGATGATATTCACCAAACCTTGGCTTGAGTCTGCCGTGTGCATCGCAGACATGTATGAGACCTCACCCGAGCAGTAGTGTGACTGAGCCCGATCTACATAACCCAGCACACTTTTCTGCGAATCTGAAATGCGTACACCACTTCAACTGATGCTGTCTGTCAATGACTCAGGCCCTTCATAGCATGCCAACGAAACTGCACTATCCCTTGCAGTGTGAGATCTAATGCCTCTCATCATAGAATCAAGCTGCCACATGCAACAATTACCCTTGCCTTGTCCGGTATCAGGCCATGCACTGTTCAGCCATGTGTGATGTTTGTGCACAAGCCAACACTCTATGGCAACTCACTGGCAAAGCGCTGTTGCAAGGTGACCGTTAGCAGCCTGACTCGCCTGAATTTTACCATTGAGGTTCACACAGCCACCCTACTGGTCACCCTCGCCACTAGGCATGAAAGTAAAGCCATTTTTGCGCCTACGCCTGAGATGATACAACAGGTGGGGGTCTAGATCAGCTAAAACATTCCCCAAGTACTTGGGAGGGGGGCCTTTGAGCTCTGGTGTTGACACTGACCCTCCATTTGGCGCCACACTTTTGGCCTCTTTTCGACTGGCAGCAGTGGCTGAATGAACGGCCTTGCCGCCACTGTTTTTGCTGCTTGAACCGCTATTGGGCACCTGGAGCGTTCCTTTGCTCTCAACTGTCCCAGCTGACCGCACTGGTTGCTTTTGTGGTTCTGCTTGATCGTCGGCTGGTGATTGCTTGATGCCTTCATGAGCCATACTTTCTTGTGCTCTAGCAGATGGAACACTGTTGTGACTCTCAGAAGCTGCACACTGCTCGCTTTGCTGCTGCTTGGCCTGCAGCGTTGTACTTCTGACACCTGCTGCAGCATGATCGCTGTCTAGGTTTTGCTGTCGGCCTGAAGAAGCCCCACTGGTGGCATTGCGTGTGCTGGGACCACCCTCAGCACGTAAGCGTCCCCCTGGCTCCTGCATAAAGGACAGCAGTCATCATAAAGCCAGGTACATACCATGGTGACAGCAGCTAACTATTAATTAAGCATGATGACAATAAACAGATGGCAAACCAGCTGCTTTCAGACTCAGCTTCTGGGTCACTAAGAATAGTGTGGTGACAACGTTACCTCGATGATGAGGTTTTCGATGATGTTGGGTGAAAACCGCACAACTGAATTTCTCCTTTTGCTTTTGTTGGCCTGGGAGGGGTCCATGACAACTGTCAGCCCACCAGACTTGTCAGCAGCAACAACGCTGTTTGTTTGTGTAAGGGCTTTGTTAACTCCATCAACAGGCCTACAGGCACGCAGGCACGATATTCCTGTTGCAGCTTTGAGCCCACATCTTGTGTTCAGACTTGTAACACATAGTAATGATGACAATACATGCAGCCAGATAATGCCCACTGTGCAGCATTGGAACTTTTTATAATATGATGCACACTGCAAACCAGTGGTGCAGCACAGTACTTACATGTACAAACAAGCTGTTGAACCGGACAGGACAGCTGGCTGCTGTAGAGTCCTTGACAAGCAATATGATGAGTCGTATACATAGCCCCTAGACTGCCGTCAACGGTAACCAACAGGCCGAGAGATGATTCTGATTTGCTAAGGCACGCCACACCTATTCAAGTGGAATATCTCAAACAGCCGCACACACCTGCCCGTACCAGCAGCACACTGGGTTGCCGGGTCAACATCATGCTGTTGCATGTTTCCGCGGAGGATTCTATGTATTTGCTGTGACAAGTTCTAGCTGTTCCTACACGCAGTGTCTGGCTTGCCTTTAGACCTGCAATCATACATTTGTTGCCAGCAACAGAGCCTCGCAATGCATCAGTCAGAATAGTCATGAGTTCACAGGCCATAGAGTAACACCATTGCAACACCACAGCCTGCCAGCTGCCAGTGCCATTGAGCATGTCAAACATCCTCCATGCTGCTGGCCATTGCCCCTGAGCAACTCAACTGCAGCCTAGTGATCACGGGACATCTTGAAGCAGCACCTGACAACACCACCACATGCATGTAGGACTGCATCAGTTTGCTACCGCTGCATGCATTCTCTGCATGTGGACAGCACCACCCTGACCAGTTGACCTGACAGCACAAAACACTTCAGACAACTGCTCAGCGGGGAGGACATCCATACCTGCGTGCGCTGAGTATATTCTGCAACAGCGAGAATGCTTGGTCGTACTTGACAACATCAACAACCAAGAGTACTAGCCCAGGCCATGTTAGGAACAACGACTATTGCCTGAGAACAGAAGACGGTGCCCTTCATGCTCTGGAATCCCTATGAATGCAAGCAGTTGTCGTCACAAAAGCTTGGGGAACTGCTGGCTTGCCGGCACGTACGATATTCTGCATCGACGTGCCGGATTAGTCATGGTACTAGAACTTCGTGCAGCAACTAATAAGCTCGCGGCTCAGCTGCACCATGAGATAACATTCTGTGGCCTGTGCTAACTGACGCAAAGCAGGCGTACTGCTTTCAGGGGTGCTGAACGCGGGAGGGTGCGATGCTGGGTTCTAGCTGCTGCAGCTGCTCTTTGCCGCATTTGAGCATACGGGCGTTATACGGTGATAACTATCACGGTGCCACCGAAAACGCTTATATGTAAGCAAGGGGCCGCACCTCTGCATGCCCACGGGGCCAACTCCCCGCCGCTCAACCGGGGCAGCTGCCTGGGAGCCTGCACATACGTACACGCCCAGAGGTGGCTCATGCACCCAGGCAATACGGCAGGTAGCAAACAACATCACTGCCATACTGCGGTACTGCTGACAGCCAGCACCTCCGGCACAAACAACCAAGATCGGTTTGGTTTTCCAGCTACCAGCAAAGCGGCACACCCCTGCCACGGCCAGTGATGCTTTGCACCCCCCCCCCCCCCCCCCCCCCCCCCCCCCCCCCCCCCCCCCCCCCCCCCCCCCCCCCCCCCCCCCCCCCCCC
>NSMO01013337.1:2069-19304 GCA_002588565.1 Coelastrella sp. UTEX B 3026 | reverse complement strand
GAATGCTTTCAGCTTGCGTTTCAGCAGCATGAACTCATAGCCCTGTGCCACCATCTTGGTCAATAGCATGCAACAACGTTTGATCGTTTGAAATCTGGTCTGTCAGTGATGATGAATCCAAAGCGGATCGCCTGACCAGTCAAGATGTTGTAACCACATGAAACAGATAACTGGCTGGTGACATGTGTATACTGTGCAATGTTTATACCAGCAAAAGCCTCACCCTCTCTTTTATCAAACAATTTGTTGATGCCTTGAACCACCTGAGTGCCATTACTCAGTAACACATCCTCAAACACCATCTCGATATCCATATACTGCAGCCGACGACCATTGTCCAAAATAGGCTGAGCTGGAATGTACAGACCAACAGGATAGGTGCCCTTGAACAAGCCACCCATGATAGACTGGTTGACATGCAGTAGCCTGTCCAGATATGGGTTGGGTGGACTGCCCAGATCATCAACAAAGCGAAACCTGAAGCGGAAACTGCGTAGTAACAACAAAGCTGCATTTCCATGGTAGATGCGGTACTGTTGTAACTCTTGCTGGGTGACATCAGGTTCAAGCAACCTTGCAGCAATGCTTCTGATAGCTGTATCCCCCACAATTCCAGCAGGAGGATTCTGCTGTATGAAATCAACAATTGGCTTCACACAGTGCAGCTCGTAGTAAAACAGATAATAATTCGCAACATATACAGCAGGACTTATGCCCATAGGTATCCCAACTGTTTGCCTCCATACATCAGAACCGAACCTCACAAATGAAGTAGAGAGCAATGCAGTCAACATATCTTTGGCATGCTTCAAGTCAAACAGGTGAAACTGTCCCTGCTTCCTATCCACACCCCATCTGTCATGCTGTAAAGGGTCACTAGCATCCTTGTTTGGCATTGCATGCATACCCCAGTTCTCATTATTGTCCCCACCAAAAGTAGGATATGCTCTGGTAGCATCCTGCATATTTGCATGCCACACTGCCGGAACAGACTTGGCCTTGAAAACCTGCAACACTCCGGGCTTATCTGCATTGGCAATCCAGCCCTTATGCAATCTGGCAATGCGCCATAGCTCATCAAACAAAAGGCCATGCTTATCAATGGTATCCTGCAGATTCATGTTGGAATACATGCGTTCAAAGTCTAGAGCTTTGAAACCACCACCTTCTGCAAATTCAGACGATGACATGCCTGATAGGTTGAACTGCCGCAAAACATCCAGTGCCTTGCCATTGTTCTTGGCAAGCCACATATTGACAAGACAGTTATACCTGAGTACATGCATAAGTGAACCATACCACAACTCAGCATAATTGCCCTCCAATGACCTGAACAAAGCTGTCAACCACTTGGCTGGTGGAGTCAACGTGATGTCAGAACACAGATGTAGAAACCTGTTGCCCTCTTTATGGATCTTGGTCATGCTACCAGCAAGAGGTATGGCCTCTTTATAATGTCGCTGGCAAGGAGGCACAGTAGACTCATACACACCTCAGGTCCCGGAAATGCTGTATAACTAGGTTACAGCTTGAGCGAGGCTTTGAGCTTCTCTAGACTTATGTTGAGAATGCAGCAGCCTGGCATGCGCGCCTCATGGGCAGAGGAAAGAAACCCAACACCAGCCTGGCGCACTTTTTGAGTTTGCAGGACGTGCCGCTTCGTTGGTTCCATACGTTGACCCCTTTCTGTACAGCGTACTACGTGGGCGCAATCCGACGGCATCAGGCTTGCCGGTAGCTTGACGTTGATGCATAGTACTGCGAACGATCCGTCTGCTAGCGTTGCATCGCATTCAAGCGCCCCAGTGTCATCTTGAGTACCAGTCGAGCCTTTGAATTGCAGTGAGAAGACTTTAGTGGCCGAACAGGCGTCCCCCAATCAACCAACAGTCAGCAACACAGTGGTCCAACTGTTCAGCTTTTACAGCAAGCAACGGATGCTAGGCACATCAAACCGTGTTGACGTTATATTAAAGCTACTGCTTCGCCATTGTAGTTGCTTATAACGAGATGCACATGCAGTCAGCAGCGACCAGTCAAGCTAATGCAGAGCAGCAGCAACCCCAGCCTGCGTGTCGGGTATGAGTACAAATGCATCTCAGTGCTCTCGATGTGCATAGTGTAGCTGTAACTCAGCCGCATAGTTGCAGATACAGGCAGTGATTGGGGCCTTTCATCCGCTTCACAAGCAGTAGCAGCACTCCTGTGTTTGACTCGGGACTCCATTCAGCACTAGGGCAGCTGAGCTGCTATCTGTCAGCATGAGTGCGGGCAAAGAGGAGCGACCCAGATTCAAGTTGGACCTGTCTGGCGTGGCCAATGCTGGCAACGTATGCACAAACACGCATAGGTGGGCTAGCAGCTAAGAGTCTGACTTGCATGACACCACTCTAGACTCAGCAGCATTAGAGTGCACATATATACCACACATGTTCAAGCAGCAAGCCCGGCAGCAGCAGCAGCATAGCTCTTGCTACGTTATCCAATGGCCATGCAAAAGTATCCTCTGTGTTCTGAAGAGGTGTCACATGCAGGGCTTGGGCCACGACTGTTGTGACACAGTCACTCGTGGTAATGGCAACCATCAGCGAGGCCCAATCCAGTGGAGTGCAGCAAATCTGGTCTCAAACGGTTCATTGATGTCACCTACATGCAGTGCCGCCTGTACTGCCTATTGCTTACAGGACTAACACAAGCAGGAGTAACACAAGCAGGAGCCCTGGCAAGAACATTGTGGCGCCAAAGATTGGCCCTTCGCGGACGACCCCAAGGAGCATCGCAGCCGCTGTGAACCTTGCAACGCAGAAAGCTAGCAGCCCTAGATCTCTAACAGCTAGAAACCTACAGGTTCCATCTGATGGACCCTCCACGGCTATCAGTATAGGGTACAGCAGCAAGAACCCAGATGAACGGCGGCAGTACCCATGGGTGTTGGTTAGCAGCAGTGAACAGCAAAATGTAGCAGCAGCAGAAGGCAGCCTTACTGGTTTGCAGCAAAACAGCAGCAGCTTCTGGGCTAGCGATTACAGCACAGCAGCTGATCAGCAACCAGCAGCAACAGCAGCAGCAAGTCCACGCGGCAGGTTGCGGAACATGGATAATGGGCATAGTAACAAGGAGTTCAGCGGCTTGGGTGGTAAGATGTGGAGTTTTGGGGCGCCAGAAGGGCTGGCAAAAGGCAAAGAGAGGCGACGGTAAGCAATGCATGGACTGGCTAGATTGACCGTGGCATTGCTGCAGAAAGTATCAGATCATATGCACTGCCAGACTTGCACCTGCATATGTCCGTGTGTGCAAGCACGCTAGCAGGGCAGCAGTGGTGCCTCGTTAGCAGCTTCCCGTGGTGGCCATGGCACTGTGCAACAAAGCAATATGTGCAGTATTATGCAATATTGCTCACATAGAGGATGCGTCAGATTGAGCACACTTTGTATTTTTGGTACTCAGTCCTCCACATACGGCCTCTGTGTTTGCAAGACCCTGTGGCATTCTGCTGCTATGTTGACTGATTACCAGTGCTACCATAGCAGTTCATGTCTTCAAGAGACAAACCCTAAGATTTGCTCAACCAATCACTACAAAACCAGTCACACCAGCAGCCATGCAGAGCACTTAAATCAACATATCTGTAACATCATCACCTGCTGTGACATGCTCTGTGCCGCAGATCCCGCGAAGGCAATGTTTACATATCTGCACAGCATACGAAGGTTGACCCAGGCACACTGGCAGCCAGTCAAATTCCCGGTGCTGGTGCTTATAGTATAGATGGCAAGCTGGAAGTGTTATCTACACACCAGAGTGGTGGAACACCTAGGTTTGTTGGGGCCAGCAGCAAGTCCAGCAGTAATCCTAAGGTGGGTTAGCTCATCCAAGGGTGCAAAGTTTATATGCCAGCTGAGGCAGGCGCTGCCGCCTCAAAGCCAGTATGCCTGCCATCAGCAACTGCTGATTTTAATCTATTAATCCAGGCTTGCAGACAGCATTCAGTAAGTACCACCTGAATCTTGGCCTTCTGCCACAGTGGATGTTTAGCAGCATACTTCTGCTGCTGTCAGAGACAGTCCATTGTGCAGACAGCAAAGCAGGCAGCTATCAATGCCACTCTTTAGGAGATAGCATGACCAGCCAGATTCTTGACCTGCGTGTGCACCTTGTATGTAGCTTTACATCTCCCCGGAGCATGCCAAAGCCGACCCCAGCTTGAACTTCAGTCCCGGCCCAGGCACAGCAACAACAAACTTATGGGGCTCCATAAGCGCAGCTGCCAGCTCACATAGCCCGCTTGCATCACCTAGATTTGGGCCCGCACCAAGTCCTAGGGCAAAGCAGCCATTCATATCCAGGTGAGTACTGTGCAGCAATGTGTGTCAGAGCCATGGTGAGAAGGCACTTGGTGTTGCCAAAAAGCAGTACAGGGAACTGCGAATCAAGCAGAGACAGTGATGATACTGTGTTTTATGTGGCTTGCTTTGCACTAACGGTGTATCTAGCCCGGTGCTACAGCTGAACCCACTGTCAGCCAACGACGTCTCTTTGTGAGTTCCTTGACTATTGCAAACGAATGTGCGTGGCCACATACTGCTGTATTCTGACTGCAGGCAACACAATGCCGGTGCAGCAGGCCAGGAGTCTCCAGGCCCCGCTGCCTACGACTCTGTAGCTGCTGAAGCAGCACTTGGTGACCACAGAACAGTCCACTTTGGTACTGGCAGACGAGCTGTGGCTGGATGTGTGGAGAAAGCCCGAGGGCCTGGCCCAGGGTCTTATGTTATCAACGAGGTATGGTTGTTGCCTGCAAGGCTAGGAAAGACCTGGACTGTTTTGACCGTGTCTGAGAGTATGTGACAGCATGATGAGGCACCGTGCTGTGACAGCATGATGAAGCACAGCATTCTTGATCTTTTTATGGTTTAGAATGAGCATGGTGCCCATCATCAACCAAGTTGTTGCCACTGCCCAGCTGGAGACACAGGATTCAATGTCCTCATACCCATCTGGTGCTGTACCACCGGTCGGTGGCCATGTGTGATCATCGTGAATTCAGTGTTATTTATTACTGATACTTTGCAGAGCACAACAAGGCATGCCAGCCCATCCTTCAGTCTGGGGGCCGCCATATGCCAAAGCCCATCAAGGTTGGCAGTGGGGCCAGCACCGGGGTCTTACGACATTGGTGCAGCAGATAAACAGCGGTATGCAAACAGTGGGCAGTTCAGCATCAAAGGCAAGCTTGAGCAGGGTGGGGTTGTACCACACAATGACAGTCCTGGTCCAGCACACTACACACCTACAGGTCCAGCAGAAGGAATGGGGTACGAAGCAGAGCTTGAGTGGGAAAAACGGTGGCTGCTAAAGAACGGTAATCTGGTCAACAGTGGCACTGCCAACGCCTACCAGCCCTCCCGCCCCTTCGGGGACTTGAGCGGACGGTAGGAGATGTGGAGTCGCCTCAACACACACATTACCCTCCCTCAACTGCGCTAGTGCTCTGTTGAAAGCGCTACACGAAGCTCAAGCATTCGTTCATCCAACGCCCAGCAGCAGGAGTGGCACCATGGCAGCATTGCAAACTTGCACCATGGGCGGTAGTTGCTTCTGAAGCAAGGTTGGCGTGCGGTTGTGGAGTCTACCAGACACCTCAATGTAATAGGCCGGGTGCCCTGTGGTGTGGCATCTCTGATCAGGCCAAGTATTTTGGGACCGTTACAACTAATGAGAAGCAAGTGAAGTACGAGGGCCACTATCATGAACACCTTGCGTCCTGAACTGTTGGATGCTGATAAGTCATACTATGGAATGGGCACCACAACTCCAGTTACAGCATGTGCGATTCAACACCAGGTGCTGAACGGAGAACTTTGGCGAGTGCCAGCAGGAGTGGGAGGACTCTGTGTTGTTGGGTCCCGCGGGTCATCCGTAGCTGCCGATACTTCTGCAAGACTACACCCAAGGACAAAGCATCAAGTTGTACAGTAAATAGCACTAGAATTTATATGTCCACCAATGGAGCAATGAGTGTTGCTGGTAACACAGGATATGTGATGGCAGCGATGTCTAACGCCTGTGCGCTTTGCACAAGGTTGGCGCTGCAACTGGTGTTGGCAGTTGAGCTGCTGAGGCATGGCCCAAGTTCCACGGCACCTGCAGCCCAGTTCTACCCATCTTGGCAAAACAAGCCGATGTTGGTTTTGTTGGCTGCTTCTCTCATCGGCCGGCTTGTGTTTCATTTCCCACAGCCGACACTGGAGTCGGCAGCAGCTTAAGCTTTTGGTGAGGCTCCGGTACTGCCAATAAGTTGAGGGATTCACAAGGAATGGTACAGACTGCATATCCCCTGTAACAGTTGCAACCCAAGCCAAGGTTTGTGGACATCATTCAAGACCAGCAAGCGTATATTCAAGCTCAACAGGCATAGGCTCGTGCCTGTTTGTGTCATTGGAATGACATTTGCAGCCCACAGTGGCTACTATCAGATTCACTGTGATCATGGTGGATTTGCAGTGTGCACACAGCAGCGCAGTTTGCTTGCTAAACAGCCTGATTAAAGGAAGCTGCATACGTATAGTATACTGTCAAGGGTGATTTTGGTGTTGACTCAGTGGGGTTTCTGTCACAGCTCACTTGTGGGGTATCAGTTGATTTTGGTGTTGAAGTGCTTGTGTGTATCTGCATCAATACCAGATGTTGCAGCTAACACACATCAGAAAGCTGCACGGCACGGCACTGCAGGTTTGCCAGCAGTTCATCTATCTTGTTGCATTGACTCAGTCAGTCAGTGAGTTGCACACACATCAGAGTGGTATGCCAGCTATGTGCAGTGACCATCACTGTGCAACGCATTGGCATCTGATTTGCAGTTTCATGTACGCACGATAGCGTGCCGCAACCATCGTTGCAGTGGCATGGGACAGTAGTTAGACTCTCAGAGTCTCCTCCGACGATCGGAAGCACTCACGGAAGGCTTGTCCCAGCTAGCTGAAAAAGAAAGCACGGTCAACCGATGTCGCTCGCTTTGAATGGAGATGATCTCCATTCATGTGCAGGCACTGGTTGTCAAAAATGGCGCCGGCAGCCTCTCCCCAAGAGCAACTATCTGTTGGTTGAAAGTGTCCTTGCACTGAAGACAATTCCAGAGCTACCCAACGACCGCAGGCTAAATGGCTCCCTGGCTAGTGCCGTGAGCGTTCCGAATTCACAGAGTATTGTATTTGGTCCCGCACTCCATTGTAAAGGCAGATACGTCGGTTGCGTACTACTGAGCTACTAGCAGCACATGTATGCCTTGTGATTCATCATAATACTGCACACATGTATGACCTCTCACCCCACCATTACTGTGACTAAGCCCAAAAGCTCCAACTATCTCCTTGACATACATTGGCACAAAAACTCAGTGCACTTATCTGCAGGATCTGAAAAGCTGGCACCTTATCAGCTGATTCTGTCTTCTGATAATCTATGTTATGCATGACAGCCAACCTGCAGTATCCCTTGCAGTCCGAAGTTTACTGCCTCTTACTGCTTACTAAGCTGCCACATATGCACAGTCACCCCTGCCACCTCTGGTGTCAGGCCATGCACTGTTCAGCCATGCGTTTCATTTGTGCACAATCCAACACTCTATGGCAACTCAGCGACACTGTGATGTTGCCAGATGACTGTTAGCAGCCTGGATCGCCTGAATAGCACCAGTAACACTCACACAACCAACCTATTGATCACCCTTGCCACTTGGCTTGAAAGTAAAGCCCTTTCTGCGCCTACGCCTGAGATGATCCACCAGCTGGGGGTCCACACCAATCGTTATGTTACCTATGTACTTGGGAGCTGGGCCTTTGAGCTCTGGTGTCGACACCGGTCCTTCATTTTGCGCCACACTTCTGGCCTCTTTTTGACTGGCTGCTCCAGTAGTGGCGGCCCTGCTTTTGGTGCTTGAACCACTATTGGGTACCTTGAGCGTTGCTTTGCTCTCAGCCGTCCCAGCTGAACCCGCCGGTTGCTTTTGAGGTTCTGCTTCATTGTTGGCTGATGGTTGCTTGGTGCCTTCACGAGCCATGCACTCTTGCGTTCCGGCAGAAGGGACGCTGGTATGGCTCTCAGATGCTGCACACTGCTGGCTTTGTTGCTGCTTGGCCTGCAGCGTTGCACTTCTATCACCGCTTTCCATGTTTTGATGTTGGACTGGAGAAATCCCACTAGCCGCATTGCGTGTGCTTGGACCACCCTCAGCACGTAAGCGGCCCCCTGGCTCCTGCACATGAATACAGCAGTCACCCCAAAGCTAGGTACGCCGTACCACGGTAACAGCAACTAACTGTGAGTGAGAAGGGTGGCGACAATCAGATGCCAGAGCAGCTGCTTTCAGATTCAGTCACTAGGGGTGATTTCATGACAACGTTACCTCGATAATGACGTTTTCAACAATGTTCGGTGAAAACCGCACAACTGACATTCTCCTTTTGCTTTTGTTGGCATAGGAGGGGTCAATGGCGCCTGTCAGCCCACCAGACTTGTCAGCAGCAACGCCGGCGTTCGTTTGTATAAGGGCATCAACAAGCCTGCAGGAAGGCAGGCGCACAAGTCCTGTTGTAGCTCGAAGCCGCTGGTGACCGTCTTCACTTTGGAGCCAGGACATGTAATAAAGATGACCAAGCATGCAGCCAGATAGTGCCCACATTGGACCATCCCACCATGCTGCATGTTGAAAACCAGTGGTACAGCGCAGTGGTTACATGTGCAAGCTGTTATACAGGACAGGGCAGCTGGCTGCTGTACATTTCTTGTCAAATCATATGACAAGTCATATGAATTGTCCCTGTAGTACTGTCAATGCTGTACAACAGGCCGAAAGATACTTCAGTAACCACCTAGGCACGCCACACCTGCCAAATTGGGGTGGCTCAAACAGTTGCACACTCCTGCCAGTACCAGCAGCATACTGAGTTGCCAGATCATTATTCTGCTGTTGCATGCTTTTGCGGGAGGTCCTGTCTTCCTGCTGTTGACAAGTTCTAGCTGTTCTTGCAAGTCGTTTCACTGTCTGACATGCAGATATCGATTGACCTGCAATCAACCGTATTGTGCCAGCAACAAAGCTTCTCAATGCATTATTCAAGATGTTCATGAGTTCGCAGGCCATACAGTCACGCCATTGCACCACCACAAGCTGCCAGCTGCCAACACTCAATGGCATGTCAATTCCCTTATTGCTGACAATTGCTTTTGAGCGACTCCAACTGCAGCCTGGTGGTCACAGGCTATTTTGAAGCAGCACCTGCCAACACCTCCACATGCACCAAGGACTGCGTCGGTTTGCCACCGCTGCATGCATTTTGCACGTGGACAGCAGCACCCTGACCGGTTGACCTGACAGCGCAAACTACTCACATAGCCGCTCAGAAGGGAGGGCATCCCTACCTGCATGCGCTGTGTATCTACCGCAACAGCAAAAAGGCCTGACCGTAGTTGATAACCTCAAACACCACAAGTACAAGAACTAGTTCTAGCCCAGGCCATGTTGAGGACAACGACTGTTGTCTGGGAGCACAAAAATGCTGCTCTTCATGCGCTGTAACCCCAGATAATGCAAGCCGTTGTCGTCCGAGAAGCTACTAGAACTGCTGGCTCTTGCAGGTACGATATCTGCGTCGACGTGGCGGATTAGTCTTTGCGCTAGGACCTCATGCAGTTGCTAACAAGCTAGCTGCACCTTAAAGAGCAATTTGTAGCCTGTGCTAAGTCACGCAAAGCAGCTGCAGGCGTACTGCTTTCCAGGTTGCTGCCCGCGTTGAACGCGGGAGGGTGGATCCTGAGTTCAAGCTGCTGCTGCCTGCCGAATCTGAGCATGCGGGCTGCATCACGGTGCTACCTGAAATGGTTGTATGGATGCAACGGGCGGCACCTCTGCAAGCCCATGGGGCCAACTCGCCATGCCCTGCATGGGATCTCCGGAGTCTGCATTCACTGCTCACTGTACACGCCCAGAGGCCGTTCATGAATCCAGGCAACACGACAGCGACACTGCCATACTACGGAACTGCTGACAGCCAGCACCCCCGGCGCAAACAACCAAGCTCGGTGTTTCCAGCTGCGGGCTACAAGCAAAGCGGCACACCCCTGCCACGACCAGTGATGCTTTGCACAGGTGCAATGTTTCTTGCCTAGTGCTACTGCTGCCAGGCTTCTAGCAACATAATCACTGCGACTTGTCCTGACATCCCGCAGTTCCTTGCTTGCCATGTACTCCTCCCAACCGCCAAATCAGCAGACTTCCACATCAACTTCCGAAGCGGGGGCCTTTGGGATGTACTTAGCATGATGGACACCTGCAACACATGCAGCGCAAGCACGTGTCAGGGTTGCATGCAGGCAATCATGACACTGTCCGTTGTTCATCTGTCTGTACACATCTCCCATAACTGCTGTACCAATGTCCATGTATTGCATTGCCACAACTGCTTCACCCCTGCCCCTTTATTGCATGATTACCATACTTGACATACTCGCCGTAGTGCATCAGTGCAACCAGTGCCTGCTACACCGAGTACACGCCTGCTACAGTGAATACAAGTCCGCAGCAGAAGCAGCATGGGGCAGTGCATGACAGTGCTCTCTTGAACAGTTCTGTCAACATTGGTTGCCTACAGCTGCCAATGGCGCAATGTCATTCTGGCCATGTGGCGGTGGACAAATTCACCCCATGCAACTCTGACACACTTAACACCTGAGCAGGCGATAACCCTTGATAGGAAATTTGCATCAGTGCACACCCTGTCAAAACAAGGCCGTGTAGGTGCAACAGATACGCCGTCCTGGATCTGTGCTGACTGGGAGCATAGCACAGAAGACCACACGGGCCTAAACATTGCCAGGACCAGGAAAAGCGGACCTTTGCTGTTGTCATGACGCTGCGTTTCGGTGTAATTTGGCGCGCTGCCCCGCAGAACGCTTCAAATCTGGGTTATGCTGGTCTTGGCTTATGTATTCTCTGGTATGCTGGGCTATCAATCCAGCAGCCGTTGGCCGCCCTAGTCCTAAAGACAGCATGCTGGTTGCACTCCTATAGCTGATAGCATTGTTGGCCGAGAAACTTCTGGCCGTGGCCTGGCTGCCTCCAGCATTGCTGGCAGCGGCAGCTTTTGCACCCTGGCACACAGCTGACGACAAGTCCAGCTGCAGTCGCTGCTGCGGCTCAGCTCCATGAGTAGGTGGCCCATGATGTGCAGCTGCATTTGCGATTTTGATCTGTTCCAGCTGCTGACTTCTTTGGGCATTTGCGCGGTCCATTTGCCGCAGCTTCTCTTCAACTATACCAGCCCATTCTTGGCCATAACCATGCTGGCCACCCCATCGGAGCTGCCAGTCCACCTCAGCCTCAAAGCCCATCCCTCCTACTGGCAAATAAACAGGCCCCGGGCTGCAGGCTGTAGACTCTGTCCCGCCATGCTGAAGCTTGCTCTTGATGGTGTATACTCCACTATTTGGCAGCGTCTGCTTGTCTGCTGTGCTGATGTTGTATGCCCCAACACCTGGCGTCGGTGACTGTGCTCCACCCCTTGGTGTAGCCCCCAAACTGTATGCCGGGCTGCTGGTGTGCGTGGAAAGCTTGCCCTGTCGGCGCAAACATGCAGCAGGGCAGTGAACTCAAAACAGTAGTCCCCAGTTGCTGTCAGTTCTGAGCTGTGACATGCTGTTAGTAGCAGTACAATCATGCTGCTCACAAGCTAGCCTACCTTGAAAGACAGCAGACGTAGTTCCTGAATGAGCATATGACAGGTTGCGAACCAACAAACCTGAACCCTGTACCGAAAGGCTCAGCCGCAGCACTGGCACATCACACTGACACTTGCCATCCCATTGTTCAACATCTTTACCGACATCTCTCACAGTCAGATAGGGTTGATTGCAAGCTGTAGACTTACCGTGTCAGTCTGGTAAGCGCCAGGACCAGGAGCAAATGTCTTGAGTATCCCACCAGCTACACCCCGCGTGCCTTTACCAAAGTGTGGGCCCCGTCTGTCACCCTTGACAGTGCGTGCTTGTGCAGCTGCAAGCGTATCATAGGCCGCTGGGCCGGGGGAGTCCCGGCCTGAGGGTTCATGCTGCCTGCACATTCAAAAGCATTCTGTCACTCTTCGTGTGACGGACCCATCACACCCCGGGGTGTGTGGCAATCAATACAGTCAAGAGCCAGGTTCTGAGGCAGCTGAGGTGGGGGGGGGGGAGTTGTTGCTGAGAGCCAGGTGTTCTCTGCCCCAGGTGTGCTCTGCCTCGAAAGCAACTTGCGTTGCTGTGTTTCAGAAAGCCTGCTGATGGTTGCTGGCGCAAAGCAATGGCTAGCATGGAGCACAGAGCCTTTTAAATGATGCACACGGTTTGCTGATTCAGGCACATCAAGTAAATAGTAAGAGTGTCTGCCCCCCAAACATATCTTTGATAGACAGGAATGGAGTGCAGATCCAGCTTGCAGACCCAAAACACAACTTTCGCCGATGCAAGGCATTAGTGTTCATCAACCAAAACAACGCCACAAATCGCCAAGCAGAGAGTATACCTGGATATGACTGGCTGCTTGACGTGTGAACCCTTTGGCGGACTGCCAAACCTAGGTCCTAACCTTGAGCTGTGGGGAGTGCCAGCTGCACTGATGGTACCAAGTATGTCAGCAGCTGCGGTGCTTGGGCCAGGACTGTATGTAAGGCTCGGGTCAGACTTGACAAGGTCAGCTGATAAATAGAGCTGCAGACCAAACACAAACATGCAAACAGTCATGTCAAGTAGCATATTGCAGCAGCCTGTAAGAGACGTAGTGGTCAGACCGCAGGTCTTTGTAGGTGAGATCTCAGCAGATGTCTCAACGTCTGCTTAAACATGTGTCTTTACCCACAGCAGGCTTGTCAACTCATACGGTGGAAGAACACACCTTGGCTTTATTCCTCTCTGCTGAGCCGAAGGGAGTAGTGCCTTCAGCCCTGTGCGTCGACAGCAGCTGCAGTTTGTCTCTGACATCATACGCACCAGCACCTGGTATGCGACTGGAGACTTTGCTGCCTGGATCAACTGCTGCATGCTGGGGTGATATAAACACATTGCCTTCTTGCGACCTGCACACAACATAAGTTACAATATGGGTGTGTCGCTGCCTTCAACTTAGCCTTGCGCTAATATCACTGCATCCGAGAGCCTTCTAAATAACCTCTAATCCATAAGCGCTGATAGTGACAGGGAGGAGGGACAACCTCTGCAAGAAGCTGCTCAATCACTAAAACAATGGCACAGAATAAATCACCAGTGCCACACTGGCTATTGGCAGCT
The DNA here is from genome assembly GCA_002588565.1 of Coelastrella sp. UTEX B 3026. Classification (NCBI taxonomy): domain Eukaryota; kingdom Viridiplantae; phylum Chlorophyta; class Chlorophyceae; order Sphaeropleales; family Scenedesmaceae; genus Coelastrella; species Coelastrella sp. UTEX B 3026. Next base: position 5,987 of record NSMO01013337.1, on the reverse strand, counting down.
TGTCTCTGAGCCACAAAGAATGCAACGCAAGCCACCCACCTTCTTCTATGCTTGCCAGCTTCTAAGCCGCCAGGAGGCCCAAAGCTCCAAGCATGTCCCTCTCGTTTACTGCCTTCTGAAACCCTACTATTAAACATCTTGGCTGCTGCTGACTTACTCCTGCCTGTCTGCCTAGCAGATGCCCCTTGGTCATCTGCACCTGTACCATCTACTGGCAAACTACCTGCATGACCTACTGTATTTCCTGCACCGATTCTACTAGCAGCTGCAGCAGCTGCCGCTGTAACAGCCTCTGGGTCTGGTACACAGCTGACAGGCCTCAGTGGGCCGTATGATCTCAAAGCGCTGCCATATGAGCCTATACAAATAGCTGTGGACAAATTAGCTGCATCTGCACTGCTAGGGTGGAACCCTAAACTGCTCTTGCTGCGTTTCTGGGAGGCAGCTGATAGAGCGGCTGCAAGATGGTGTGGGGTTGTGCGGTTGGCGCCAAATGTTGCTCTGGGGCCTATTGGGGGCCCTGGAGACTGCCTGCCTGGGGTTCTGCCTGTGCCAACCCTGCAGAAGTCATGAACCGTTACTCATACATGCAGCAGTGCAATCGCGCAAAGGCTCTGTCCCTTATTTTTGTGCTGCAGGAGCTGTGAACATGGATGCGTCCATTGCAGAATGACAGAGATATGAACAGGGACAGGGACAGGAAACAGCGGCTGCAATTGGACCAGCCCAACTGCAGCAGTCGCTGACCTGTAGGCTTGTGGGCCAGGGCTGTCTGCACTTGCAACAGACTTGTTAAGCTCCTCACTGCCAAGGTACAGCTTATCCTACATAGCATGCAAAACAGCACTGGCAGTCAATCGTCCATTTGCCAAGACCTTGCCAAAACAGCCATCACAGTCGATCATCTATTTGCCATAACCTGCTGGTGCTGAGGGCCAGGTGGAGTTACAGCTGCTGCATTAGGCAACCTGCTTGAAAAACTTCAAACATGCAGCAACAACCAGCACAGCAACTAGCCAAAGCCTGTCTGCACCTGCTGGCTGTTTCTGCTATGCCACTTGCCCAAGCAAGGCAGAGTACAGTGCTACTACTTGTATTTGAACAGCACTGGCAAAGAGCTACTATAGCTACCTGATTGTCTCTGCCAGCAGCGCTGAACACAGCTTTGGGTGCAGTCTTGTTGCCACTTTCTGCTTCTAACACAGGCCAATAAGCCTGTGGCCCAGGGGAGCTGCCGCCTGAAGTAGGGTCATCCGGCGTTGGCCAGTTTCTGCCCTTGATGCTGGCTCCTATGTGTGACGCTAGCACATAGCCTGAGTAGTGCTGCGCATTGTCGGGCGTCCTGCAGCAGCAAGCACAACAGCCAGGTACAGTATTTGGTTGGCCACATCAAGCATACCACAATGCAGCCGGTGATCGTTAACTGCACGCCGGCATCTGCAGTCACCTGCAGAACAGTATTGCCCTAGATCGTTACAACTGCAGTCTTGCGCACAGCTAAACACATGCAACCGCTCCTAGCTACCCCACTTGCTTGAAGGTACTTGGCACATCATATCGGCCAGGTCCTGGTGTCCCATACGGCTGCACATAGTCCTTAGTAGTTGGCACATGCTGCTCTGCCAGGTCAGCCTGGTGGTGCTGCTGCCTCAGGCTGTGGTGGCTGGCGTGTGCTTGCTCCTGGTAAGTGTCATCGTCGGTTGCGTCTGTATAGCCACCGGCAGACTGCTGGTGACTGCCTTGGTGGGATGAGCGAACATCTGCAACACCGACAAGGATATAGTGGAAGACACAGTGCACAGAGTTAATCAAACTGACCCACTGGCATCCTGTATGATGGCACTGCTAGCCACCAAAACCAAACTGCTGGAGTCTGCTGTTGTGAGGGATTGACGACATTTGCAATAGCCAGCCTGCAGGCTGCCGTTCATTGGTTGCACTCCACTCAAATGCAGTGAAAGACGGAGTGCCCTATAAGGCACGGTGTGCACTTGCACACTGCAGGTCCTGGAGTACTGCCTAATGCCCTACACACAGCATCTCAACTCAGCAGCTGCATGGTTCTGATCAATGGTCGTCTGTAAACACGTGTCCATTGGCAGGTGCTGTGCATTGCTGCATAGGCACTGCTTACCCTCGTCATATACTGAGTAGCGGAGAGGCATCCTGATGCATCAGTAGGTCACACTCTTGCTGGTTGCCACAGATGGTGGCTGGACTGCTGGATGTTACAAGGAACCGGCTTCGGTGGCCTAGAGCCTCATGCTCATGACATGAGTGTGCAGCAGCTGCATAACATGGCCCTGCACCCTTGCTGCAGCAGCCACACCAGAAGCCTGCTGATACTGCTGCTTGACTGTGTCACTGCAATCGACGGCCAGATTGCGTTCTGCAGTCCGCTACAGCAAGACACCTTTGAAACTGCTGGCAAAGCTCTAGGCTCTGACCGCAGACGACTGCATTTCTTGTGGGATGCTGAGTGACTACTGGAGACAGAAACAACACCTGACTACTGCTGCCTCAGGGCTGATCAAGTCATCTTGCACGGCGCACGACTAGACTGAAGCCAGGCAAACTACAGCTATTCCTTTGTTTGTGCCCTGCAGCTACCATCCAAGCAGCCTCACAGGCTACTGAGGAATTACAGGCCTGCATGAGCGCAAACTAGGTCAGGTTTATGAGGGCTCACAAGCGTATTAGACTGCAACAGCGCCTTGTTGCGAGAAGACGTGGGAGCACTTGGGCCATGCAGTACATAAGCATACACTGAAGAGACCGCACTGCATGACAGTCTGCAGCTTGCTCGCAGCTGCAATCGGCTAACCTCACCAGTCAACGCTTTGAATAGGTTTGAGATGTGGTATTACGCTCTAGCACGAGCGTTCTTGCGTGTTCTGAGACTGAGAGCGCCAAACGCTACTAGTTAGGCCCCCTGTTCGCTCTGAGGCAGCTTACGGTTGACAGTCACTCAGCCTGAAAGTTGTTGTCATTATCTAATGCACAGGCCTAAGGATAGCGAGTGTTCAAACAAGGCACCTGTGCTAAATGGCCAGGACCTGCAAAGGTCCTCTGATGGCACTGAAACAAAGGGCAGAACTTTAGCACAATCAATAATACTGGACGTTTGTTGATAGTGAGTATTGGTGTAGCTGGGTTTGGTCACCTGGGCTCCCTGCCGGTGGTCACTGGACACACAAGTGAGAGTCCAGTCAGATTCAGATTCTTCTGCAGCGCGTACACCTGGACGAACGCTTGCTCCGTTGTTGGCGCAGTGATGGTAAAAAAGGTCTTGTCTGCGCAATCGTGAAATGAGCATGAGCATGGCCCTGAAGCTGGTCGCAGCCTGAATGCTAGGTGGTTGACAGAACATCACCCAGCGCACACCTCTCCTTCTGCGGGTTGCAGATGCATACAGTGACTGCATATGGTCTACACAGGGCAAAGACGGGCTACTGGGTGAAGCCAGTAGTCGCTGCGGTACATGCTACGGGAGCTGCAGGCAATGTGGCCTGCAGTGTTGTGATCATGCAGGATTGTCTTGCATTTCCAGCACGATCGGCTCACATTCCACAAACTTGATACTGTTCCGTGTCATGGCACTTGACAGCCTGTAGGAACGGAAATGCAGCTCATCTGGCGCTTGTACCAGGTTGAGTTTGCTGCGGGCAACAGGTCCTCCGGATCCGACAGACTCTGAGACTCAGCATTATGAGGCAAAATATTGTCAGTTGCTCAACCACTGGCACAACCACAACCACAACGGCGGCTGACGTTCAGCCTGTTTAAAGTCGCTCGTTTGAACGTGCTGATTGTTTATAAAGCCAGGAGCAGCCCTCCATATCTGGGACCTCAAGTGACTTGTTGAAGAGAAAAGTTTGCAACCGGTCTTCACGTGCAAAACCTGGCGCAGTTTTAAGG
>NSMO01013336.1:5083-16012 GCA_002588565.1 Coelastrella sp. UTEX B 3026 | reverse complement strand
CAAGCTGAGTGATATGGGCCTCAGCAAGCAGTTGGTGTCGGAGCAGAGCTCGTTTGAGAGTCATGGGTCAGGTAGGCCGCTGCTGTGAGGGCTGGGGTGTATGCGGAAAACCTTAACCTTCGGTTTGGTGACAATTGACTGAAAGTGTTTAGTATGGTTATCCAAAAACACCAGATTGAGCTCGAGGGTGTTGCAACTTGGTATGCTTGCACAGCAGCTCAGTATCCTTGCACTGCTTGCTGCTGAGGCTTCCGTGTAACAAATGTGTACTGCCCGCTGACTATCGCCCTGTGTGCCTGTCTTTGCCTGTGTGTGTTGTCCCAGGTGGCAGCAGTGGCTGGCAGGCACCTGAGCAGCTCATTGCCAAGGACGGAGGTGCAGTGCGTCAAAGCCGGGCTGTTGATGTCTTCAGTCTGGGCTGCATCATGTTCTACTGCGTAACGGGCGGCAAACACCCCTTTGGCGAGCACTACGAGCGTGACACCAACATCATGAAAGGCTGCAGCTGCCTGAGCCCACTTGCTGGTCAGCCTGAGGCTTTCAACCTGATCAGTGCCATGCTGTCCAAGAGCCCTGCTGCCCGGCCCAGCATGTCAGCGGTTCTGGGGCACCCCTTCTGGTGGACTGATGAACAGAAGTTGCAGTTCCTGGTGGACGTCAGTGACAGGTCAGCAGGACATCAAGGAGGGACGGACTGTGTATGCTGCTGTCTGCCTGCAGTTGCAGTTTGGTCCATGGAATCATGGAGGAATCTTGTGATCTCAGCTCAGTTCAAATCAGCGGATACTGTCTGACAGGGCATCCCTGGGCTGTCGAGGCATTCATGCAACTTGAGTCCTCATCACATCAGTGGGGCACAGGCATCCAGCGTGGTTCTACTGCCTTCATGCCGCCTTCGTGTATGTTGTTGCGTGGTACTTGTTGTAGGGTTGAGAATGAGGACCGTGAGCCTGACCCCACCCTGCTCAATGCCCTGGAGAGCTTCAGCACAGCAGCTGTGGGCTCCAACTGGGGAGCGGGCCTGGATGCAGAGCTCATAGCCAACCTGGGCAAGTACAGGCGCTATGACTACACGTGTCTCCGTGACCTGCTGAGGGTGGTGCGAAACAAGCGCAACCACTTCAGAGAGATGCCGGAGAGCCTGCAGCAGCTGCTGGGACCAGTGCCTGACGGGTACTACAGGTGGGGCCCAGCCGCTTTACGCAGGTGTCTGCAAGGTGTCAGCTAACATTATCCGCTTCTATTAAAGTGGAATATATGGCATGATCTACATTCTTACTGATTATGTCAGCTGAATTCCGCTGTTTACTTAGGCTCCCTCTGTTTTTGGCACCTTGGTACAAGCGGTCTCTTTACATGCAACTCCTTCAGGTAATCAACATCGCTCTCATTCTGTTGCTGTTGACCCCTGGTGTTTGACAGGTACTTCAGCAGTCGCTTTCCCACATTGCTGCTGGGAGTGTTCTTCTTTGCCCTGAAACATTTGGACCAAGACCCCAACCTGGCCAAATACTGGGCAGTTGGGCAACACCAGTATGTGCCGTTCCAAAAGCCATGGGAGCGCATGACAGCAGCAGCAGCAGGACCAGGTCCACGCAGCCGAGCCAGCCGAGGGTCAGCTGCACGCAGGAACAGTGGCAGTGGTTTGAGCAGGATGGCGCCGTCGCCGCTCCCGCCAGCAGCGCCGGTAACACCAGTCAGACCAGCGGCAACGGCAGCAGCACCAACTTCGCCAACTGCTGTTGCATCAGCAGCCGCAGCTGCAGCGCCAGTAGGTTCACCACCAGTGATATCATTTGCCAAGGTGGTGATGGCTGGTACAGCAGCGACAGGAGCAGCTAACGCAGGGCCGGCGGCTACCAGCAGCACAGGTGGCAGTGTGACCAGCAGTGCTGGAGTGTCAGCGGCAGTGGTGGCTGTGGCCACAGCAAATGGTGTCCATGACAGTGATGGTCCTCCCGTGGTTGGCTATGAAGTTGCAGAGGGTGAGGAGGAGCTGCACACACCCATGTTCCCCAGCCGTCCTGGCAAACAGACGTGCGACTTCTACGTCAAAACAGGCCACTGCAAGTACGGTGAAGAGTGTGTGTTTGACCACCCAGCGGAGTATGCTGTGCAGCTGACAGAGCATGGTCTGCCCTTCAGAGCTGGGCAACCCATTTGTACATTCTACCAGAAGACACAGCAGTGCAAGTTTGGGCCCAGCTGCAAGTTTCACCACCCCAAGCTCATACCCATATATGCTGGCTCAGCTATCCAGCAGTAGGAGGTACTGCTCGGGTGTGGCAGGGGTGTTGCTGTGAGATCGAGCTTATGGGATGGTGCTGGTGGGTTGGGGTGCCGTGGCCTTCGTCTCCTCCTAGTGCCCATCATTGACTACATACATGATTGTTTGAGTGCCTTTGATTGGTCGTAGCATCGGTCTGTCTGAATTATCTGAAGATTAGCGCATTCACCAGGGGTTTACGTCAATAGGACGCTCAGTAAACATGCAAAGTTTTGGTTTTCGAAATTGTTTTGCAGTGCCTGCTCTGCTGGAAAGAGAGGAGCTGGCAGCTGCAGTCACAAATGCTTGGTGTGTGGGGTCAAGCAGTGTACAGTGTTGACTGGGCTCCTGCAGTGCTCCTGCAGTGCTTTTGACTCGGCTGGGCTATTGAGGTGTCAGAAGTCGTATCGCTTCCAACGGTTGAATCACCGGACTGCTTGAAATTTGATTATGCACCGTCGCATGTAAGTACAGCGCACATAAGCAATATGCAAGCGGGCAAGGGGTTAAGGTGTTGGTTGACTGGGCCCCTGCAGTGCTGTTGACTCGGCTGGGCTCTCCAGTTGTCAGAAGTCGTATCGTCTCCAACGGTTGAGTCACATGACTGCTTGGATATGCACCGTCGCATGCAAGCACATCGCATATACTATCCAGGACACGTATCTGGTGTGTTCTTTGCTGAATCTACGGAGACTGCCTGGCAGTTGACGCCACTTTCTGACCACTTCACAACCACTGCGAACACCGCGCTATGCCAGCCTGATCCTTCCTTCTTCGACGTGTATCGCAGCAAAACAGTTCGACAGACAGATACATATGGGAAATGCTCCGAGTGCGCTGCATCAGGCTGTGCTATCAGGGGATGTGGCCAGATGCAGGGTTGCTGTTCAAGAACGTCCCTCAGAAATAGATGCAGCAGAGCCTATGGTGCGTTGAGCATGTATACAAGCAGCGCTATGCTTTAGTGTGCGCTGCTGGCCTGCATGCACAGTGATCGCTGCAAACGCGCCTGCTGGAGCCAGCGTTGAGTACAGTCTGCAGCAAGGCTAAGCAGGGGCTTGTGACTCTGGTTTGGGCTCGCAGAATGGCTGGACCGGATTGCATATTGCTTCTGCCAAAGGCTATGATGTCATTGTACGCGAGTTGTTGGCCAGAGGTGCTGCTCCAAACATCGCTGACAAGGTGGGCCCCAGCAGAACAGCAGAGTGTAGTAGCATATGCAAGTAGTGCTTTTGCCTCACCAACAAATACGGCGGAAAGAACAGTAATGTATAGAGTCATAATTCATTGTAGGAGACTCCACTGCTACTGTTCTGTGCTGCATGCTGTTGTCACCATGGATTGATGCTGGTTTCAGGAGGGTCGCACCGCCCTCCACCTTTCTGCTGCTGAGGGTCACACCACTGTGGTGAAGGACTTATTGAGAAGAGGAGCAGATCCACTGAGGAGAGACCTGGTGGGTGGACATGCCATGTTGGTTGCCTGGGAGCCATAGCACCTTATTGCTTGCGACAGTCTACGGACTACACTGTTACAGTGTTACAGTAGATGTGCAACTTCCGGCTCCAACCTGCCATGACACCAGCTCCAATGCATGTGCATATGCAGCTAGCCTCGCTGCCCAAGTGCCTGGCTGCATTTACCAGCTTCCTACATTGTGCTGCATGCAGAGCAGCAAGACTCCCCTTGATGTTGCTCTTGAGAAGCAGCATAGCGGTGTCATCAGCCTGCTGTCAGATGCATTGGCTGGCAGAGGCATAGCAACACCGCCTACAGGTGAATGCGGAAACAGCCCAACTGCTGCACTGCCCTGCACTGCTGAGACAGCTGTCAGCAGCTAAGCAGCTGGCACACACTGTATGCAGAATGTAACGCTGCTCTACACTCTGCATATTGGGTGTAGCTCGTCCTGGTCCAAGCACCGACCAAGCTGTCACGCCTGACCAAGTGATGCATTGCTGTTGAATTTTTTCGATGACATATGTCTGTATTGCACTGATTGTTGTGTATTCAGGCAGCCCCGCAGCCTGGCAGGCTCGTGCAGCACACCAGGCAGACATCACTGTTGCTCCCGGGTCGACTGGCCGTGTGCTTGCACCCAACCTGGCACATTTGTACATGCAAGACACACCCGCTGCTGGAGCTGCTGGCTCATATCCCCAGGTGCCTGTTGCCCTCCCACCTGAAGCTGACTGGCTGAATGGGCTGCCAGCACCTCCGGGAGCAAGTGTTGCGCTGCCATCAGCACCCATGACACACTACACAGCGAGCGGGGCAACAGAGGGGAATGGACTACAGCAGCAGCAGCAACTGCAGCAGAGACAACAGCAGCAGCAACAGCAGCAACAGCAGATACCAGACTACTACAGTTACATACGGCCTCTGCCGCCATCACCAGTTCCACAAGGTGCGCTACACAGGACTGGTCAGACATGGGGAGTGTAAGCTTATACTCTGTATGTCATCTTGGCAACCCAATCTTGTTCTGTGCAGCCGGGACGGCTGTCGTCGCTCATCCCATATCAGCAACATCAGTACCCTGGTATGCTGGATCAGCAGGCGAGGGCAAGCGATGGTTACATGTGACTTGCAGTGCCATGCAGTGCCTTGAGAGGGCATTGGACATGTCCATGTGAACACTGTGTGTTACCTTGTTTTGTTGTCTTGCCCATGTCAACAAGCTTGTAGCTGCTGCTCGTGCTGCAGACCCAGCTTATGCACCAGCCGGTGCTGCCAGTCAGCTCCCCTCATACCCGGCTGTGCCATCTGTAGCCGCTTCACCAGTAGTAGACACGTACACACAGCAGCGAGTTGGAGCAGCAGGGCAACAGCAGCAGCAGCAGCAGGCGTGGCCAGCACCACCTGGACAACAGTTGCAGCGGCCACCTGCTGGGCAGTTCATGCAGCAGCAGCAGCAGCAGCAGCAGCAGTTGCAGCCTCATCCCATCACTGTTGCCACCATTGATGAGGATGATGACTGGGGGGCAGCAGCAGCTGAAGATGACTGGGGATCAGGGTGAGAGTGAGAGACATACGGCTTGAAGCAATGTGGCATGTGACGGGCCCTGCACACGTGTTGGTCATCGGTTACCTGATCTGATGAAGCCCTCAACATGGCCAAACTTGTATCCTTCTGGACGTCCAGCACAAAATCTCTTTATGTTTGGGAGTCCTAGATGAATGCCTGTCTACTATGCAATATGCATGCAGATGTTGCTCACTAAGCTGTGGGTGCAAGCATACTGCTGCGGCACCCAGCAAACTTGTACGTCTGGTAGGTACGCCTGCCTGCAATGAGATGGTTTACTGAGTGGCAGGGAGCCGACTGTGCCACATCTGTGTGTGTTATTCAGGCCATCTGTTGCTGTGAGGCGTCCTGGTGACAGTGTGAAGCCTGATCTTGGTGCTGCTGTGTCAGGGGCAAGCAAGGTGGTGGGGCACATGGCCAACACGGCAGTCACAGGGGCCAAGCAGCTGCTGTCAGGCTTGCTCAAACCTCCTGGCAAGGTGGGGCCACCTGTACTGTGTTAGAGCTTTGACGTATTGGTTACATGAGATCTTGTTGTCGTGATTGACTCCGGTGTGCCCTGCAGATAGGCTGCCCCAAGCAGCATATAGCTGGTGGTTATCATGTGGGTGCCAGAAGCTGTGGCACTTGCAGTTTGAGGGAGCTTGCATTGAGTGCTGCCAGGGGGTGTGGAGTATGTTGACCTGCGAGATCAGGTGCATCCCAAAGCATCTTCTACTAGACGCTTCTAGTAGCGGCATGCCTACAGAGTCATCTCACCAGACATGCGCTCATCTTCTCCTGCTGTCATGCTGATCCAGGCTGTTCCCCCGGAGGCGTACAGCGACATGCCTGGTGCCACCACAGCGGGACCAGCAGGGCGCACCTACAGCTATGATGAGCTGGCAAAGGCAACAGGAGGCTTCAGCCCAGCAAACAAGTTGGGATCAGGTGGGCATACTTCAGAGTGCCTGGCACACAAGTGCACAGCCTGTACGTAAAGTATTGTTATGAACACGCTCTGTGTCTCGCTGTGCTGATGCAGGCTTGCATGTGATGTGCTGAACCAAGCCTCTCTGTCCCGCCTGCCTTCATAATTGCTTGGCTGCACTCACTCTGAGTCATGTTCCTATTGAGCAGTGGTTAGAATCGTACACCTGTTTTCTGCACCCCTGCGCATGCTGTTGATGTCAGAGTGTGCTTTTTGAGGTTGATCAAGCCAGTTCCTACTGATGCAAACCACATGTATGTTGGCAAGGTCAGCCATTGCTGTTGCATCTCTTTCTTGCAGGTGGTTATGGTCCTGTGTACCGCGGTGTGCTTGATGGTGTTCCTGTGGCGGTGAAGCTGTTGGAGCCGGGGGGCATGAGCAGCCAGGGGCCCAAGGAGTTTGCAGCAGAGGTGGCCATCCTCAGCCGCCTGCACCACCCCCACATAGTGCTGCTCATGGGCAGCTGTCCTGAGCGGTGTGCGCTGGTGTATGAGCTCATGGACTACGGCAGTCTGGAGCAACACCTCTTCAACCCGGCTTATCCAGAGCTGCAGTGGCAGGTCAGCGCTGCGCTGCTGATTGAAGCATGGCTTGTTCGACACTCTTATGAAGCTTTGCTGACAAGACTAGTATGGCCCAGTGGTCAGTATTACAGGCTGTGACATGAAGCACCGGTGGCAGGCTGCTGTATTGCCATGCAGTGGTTGGCCGCCCTCTGGGGCTAGATGATTGGGTGCACTCAGAAGAGCTGCTTCACCAATGAGGCTTTGCTGGTATAGCTCAAAGTCTGTGATGTTGGGACATCTCTTGCTTGCACCTATCTTATACTACTCTCGACCGTGTTCGCAGTAGAATGTTACTTTTTTGATGATACATATGCAAAGTGGTATTGCATCATGTATATGCATAGTGCAGTAGTGTGTATTATGGATTGGTGTGTACTTCATACACCTCAACCCCCTCATCTGCCGCAAAACACCTCATGCGCCTCAAACACCTCATGCGCCTCAAACACCTCATGCGCCTCAAACACCTCATGCGCCTCAAACACCTCATCTACTGTGCTGTCCCTGTCGTTCAATATTCTGCTGCTGTCATGCATGCAAAATGCATCATCCTCTGTTTCCCTGCAGGACCGTCTGCGTATTGCCTGTGAAGTGGTGTCTGCTCTGGTGTTCCTGCACAGTGCTCCTGAGCCCATTGTCCACATGGACCTCAAGCCAGCTAACCTGCTGTTGAACAAGGGACTCGTGTGCAAGGTGAGGCTCAGCATGTGTCCAGGGCTCAACAACATGAGAATCAGCGTTTTCTTGCAGGATGTGCTCATTGATTGCATTGGAAAGATCTTTTTGCATGAGGTTTGTTAGCCTGTTGTAGGATGAACACGTGGGAGTACAGTTCATGATGGCCTATGCTCCTGTGCCTCGGAGCTCTGTGAATTTGTATGTTCACTCCATTTGTTGCAGCTGGGGACTCGCATGTCAGCAGGACCTGCAAGCTGCTATGCATGAATGAATGAACTCCGCTCAGCGCTGTAATAGAACGCTAGCGTAAGTTGAGGGAGGGTAATGTGTGTGTCGAGGCGACTCCACATTCCCTACCGTTAAGCTGCTCTGAACTGGTTTGTCTCCCTCATGGTCCAGGTTGGTGATGTTGGTCTGTCCCGGTTCATGCCCGGTGTGAAAGCCCAGCAGGGCCCTGATGCTGCTGCTGGCCCCATTGCCCCGGTGTCCACTGTGCTTGACAGCCGGCTGGTGGGCACCCCCTCATACATGGACCCAGAATACCTCAGAACTGGCAGGTTTGGGCCAAAGAGTGACACGTACTCACTGGGTGAGACACGTGGCAGTGATCCAGCTCACCTGTGAAGGGAATGAGCCAATGCAACATCAAATGGCATGGCAGATGCGTTCAGTGGGCCGCCAGCCCTCATGTGTGATGCTGTGGCATGAGTTCAGGGATGCATGGTTGCCTGCCATTGAGCCTTTGTGCAAACTATTGGGTGCCTCAAACACAACTGCCAGATCTGCTGCATGTTCATGGTTAAGTGTACAAGGATCATATGAGTATGTTCAGTGTGAATTCAGCTGTACCCGCTGTGTGCACTGTCAATCATGCTGCATCTTGCAGGTGTGATCCTCCTTCAGATGTTGACCGGCCTTGATGGTGCTCGTGTGGTGTCAGCGGTTGAAGCCGCACTAGCACGCTGTCAAGGAGATGCGGCATCATTTGCAACCATCATTGACAGCCGCAGTGGCAGCTGGCCAATCACAGAAGCAGCCAGCTTTGCGCACTTGGCCATGCGCTGTGTGTCACTGTCTCGTGCCAACCGCCCTGACCTGCGTGGTGAAGTGTTGCCCGCCCTCCTGCAGCTGTCAGAGCGCGCCACGCTGTACGACACCCGGGCACTCAAGAAGAGTGTGAGCCTCAACAGCAGCAGCCAACCACCATCAATGTTTATATGCCCCATCACTCAGGTGAGAGTGGCCAGCTAGGATTGATTGGCTCATGTTGGGCCAATGTACAAAACCCCAGTGCTTGCAAGGTCTGGGTAAGAACGCATCATCAGCACGTTTGCGTGCATGGGCACTGCTGCACTTGTTTGCTGCACCAAAGAATTGGCAACTGAGAACTTTCGGCCCCGTTTTGCTGACCCTCATGCCATGCATGTTGTGTGTTGTGCTCAGGATGTGATGATTGACCCTGTGTTTGCCGCTGACGGGTACACGTATGAGCGGGAAGCCATTGCTGGCTGGACTCAGTACCACAGCACATCCCCCATGACCAACCTCCCCCTGGCTCACACACAGCTCACACCCAACCTGGGGCTCAGGTCAGCCATCAGGGACTGGCAGGATAAACACGGAGGCGGCTCCTGAGTGTGACGTGGGCTGGCAGCAATACTGTCCTGTGGACTAGGTCTTTGGATGCAACCGAGTGACACTGCTGCAATGCACATAGACATGTATAGAGTTGTGTTTTTTGCACTCTGGTTGCTGCAGCATTGTTTGAATGTTCACCCATCGCTTGTGGGCGGCAGAGCGCTGTTGGCTGGCTTTACTTTGAGTTTATGAGGCCCTTGCATCAGTTCCAACGGTTTTACTGTGCTCAACCCTAGCTATAGGCGATACTTCGAGTTTGCGTACCTTGTGAATGAGATAGCTTTGATGTCAAGGTGTGCAGTCGTGACATGAGAGGTCTGGCCATTTATGCTCGTGCTCTTGGTCAGCAAAAGTCAGCTCCTGTACAGTTTGCATGTGACGTGTGCTCAGTAGGTTGGAGACACTTAGAACTAAATGAGATCAGGACTACGTGAAGCTTAGCCACCGTAAAGTATCAAGGGTTTGAAAGGCTGCCAAGGCTGCTCAGCAGTGTGATAGGTACCTTTGAAGCACATCAGTTGTTCTCCCAGCTTTTTGGTCGAGCCTTCATGGGAGGGATCTGGAGGGACTTGTCAGGATGACTACCGGACTTCTGGCAAGCTGCTATATCACACAGCTGCGCGGTCGGCCTGGTGGGCCGCGGCCCGCTGACCTCGCTGCTGCTGTGATGTCTTCCCTTCAGGTTGGTATCCCGGCTATCAGTTCTTGAGTCCCACACGCAGCTGCCCATCCCTTCCTTTACAGCTCACGGGAGTCGCGGCCCACGAGCTTTGACTATGTGAAACAGCGGTACATGTGATGCTTGACAACATGCGAGTGACAGCCGTACAATCAGGCAGTGCGGGGACCCTGCATTCAGGCAAGCCAGCTTTGTTCTCCAGCATGAATACTTCTGCCTTTGATCCATGCTTGTTCTACATGTTCACAAAGTAATATGAAGTTTTTACTTCTGTTATGTGACAGAGATATGTGGCAGCAATACCTGATGTCTGACTAACATCAGATCTCAGATTGTTCACACTGTCAGTTGAGCTAACACTTCACTGTCAGTCATACATATGATGGACAGTGTGCATCAAATCACTGAGTTGCAGTGTGACATGCAAGTCAAAAGTCTCTTTCTCAAAGCACTGGGGTGCAGTGTGACATGCAACTCCAGAGTATGATGCATATGACAATGAGTCTGTTGGTATTCAGACACCTTTGGCCCAGAGGATAGGGTCTGTCCCATGCTACACCTGACCAGGAAAAACTTGGCGACCACTGGCAGTCGCGACAGAGGTACCTCCCAGCTCATGTGACATGAGACAGTAATATTGCTGCCTTTGACAGCTTTTCATCCACACTAGAAAATCATACTTGTTCAGAGCCCTACTGGTAGCACCAGTGACCAGCTGACCTCACAGCTGAGGTATAGGAACCTCAACAACTGGCTGGCAGCTGAAACGATCACCAACACACCTACTGCACAGCAGCTGTTATATGAGGGTGAGTAATAGCATAGTCTTTGTCACCATTGATGCCCAGGATTGCAGCCAAAACAGCAACATCAACACTACACTGCGATCATGAACAGCCCAGCAAATGCACGTTGCAGTGCAATGCAGACCAACACAAACACTGGTTGGTGCATTCCAACAGATACAGCCTGAATTGTGAAAGAAGTTGCACTGCCCAAGGACGCCCTAGCACACAATCATGCATGAGTTATCACGCTACTCCTGATCAACTTTGCCCGGCTGTGCCTGCTGCTGCTGCCTCTCCAAACCTGCCAGATGGTTCA
>NSMO01013279.1:2821-14469 GCA_002588565.1 Coelastrella sp. UTEX B 3026 | reverse complement strand
GACAGTAACAACCAGCAATCGCAAAAGACTTCAAAGTTTGCGAGCAGCAGGTTGGTGTTCCCCCATCGTGCACAGCGGCACAGCACAAGCTTCTGCACAATCCGCTCTCAAGTGTGGTGTTACAGCTGTTTGTAGCAGCAACTTGACAGCCTCGCATGCGGTTGCATCACGTGTCTGCAGGCCTGCCGGTTTAGACAGCAGCGGAGCTGACTTGGATGCAATAGATGGCTATCTCCAGCAGTTGTTACCGGCTCTGGCAGAAGCGGTGGACCGCACCGCTGTCCCTGAAGGTTCGTGCGTCCGGTATCAACCTGAGCATGCACGTCGACAACCTGGAGGAGACTAGCTCAACAAGTTGTGTAGCTGAGACATGTTCATGGCAGCTCACAGCACTAGCAGTGCAGTACCCCCCCTACTGCGCAATAGCCCAGCTCAGCAATGTTGAAAGCCCAGCAACTTTGCATGGTGTACAAACCTAGGTTCCTGCACTCATATGTTCGATATCGCTGACGTAATCACACAACATGTGCAGGAACACCGCCAAGCTTGGCGAGCTTGGGACTTGACCGTGCAGCACTGCTGGCTAGAGGCGTCCCTCAGCACAGCATCAATGCCCTATACAGATCCATGGCAGCGCATGCAGGTGTGAATCAAAGGCCTTTTCTGTACCTGCCAGTTGCAGTCAGGCGTTTTTTTGGGGATAGCCTATTGCAGTTGGCCGGGCTAGCAGCATCTGGCTTGGTGAACAGACATGCGTGTGGTAATTGCACTGCAGAGACGGTCAATGTATGCAACATTGTTTGCTCGTGCATCAACGAAACAGCAGAAGATGACGCGGGCCACATCTCTCGCCCTAGGCCTGACGAATAAATTATGCTCTGCCTGCTACACATATGCTAGGTGCTTTCAGGAAGCTGGTTGCCGGTGAAGTGCAACAGCTGCAGCAGCTGCTGTCACAGCAGGCAGGACCACAGCTCCAAAGCACCATACAGCTGCTAGACGGTCCCATAGCATCATCAGCAGCTCATCAGACTCTCGCCTCAGGCCGAGCCCAGGCCATGAAGCAGTCCCTGCAACAGCAGCAGGAGAGACAGCAGCAGGTCCTGACAGCTACAGCAGCAGAGTACATATCTGCAGCCGAGAAAGGTTTAGGGCCAACTGCAGATGATTTGGTGAAGGACTACGCTGATGCATATGCCAGCATGAAGGAGACAATGGAGGTTAGGGTTCGGCATGAGCAACGGAGAGGGGATTTTCTGCAGAATAAGCTACAGCAGACTGAGGGCAGCTTGAGGGACACTACAGCACAGCTCGATGCTGCTAACAGGTAAGAGTGCAATGCTGCTGGCAGTGTGTATTGCTGTCAGAATCTGAGAGGTCTGCATTCGACTCCGACAGAACAGCTGCACCAACAGAGGACACAAGCACACAGACCGGCCCTTGGTGTGCAGGTCTTGCTGCCGACTTGATGCTGGTCCTGCGGCCTGAGTTGCATCAGTCTGCAGTCAATGGCCTGCTTCCAGGATTGCAAATGTGAAACAACATATCTGTGCCATGCAGGCGTATATCAGAGCAACGTGCGGACATCAATCAGCTGACAGCCCAGATAGCTGGTCTGCAGTCTGACCTGGCAGCAAGTCATGCGGCACATCTGGCGCTACAGCAGCATCACAAGGAAACGATGGAACAGGCAGCAGCTGAACGGCAGCAGATGGAGGACTTGCACAAGAAAACTGTAGAGACGTTGCAAGCGGTGAGCCTGGGGCTGTTTCGATTAGCAGAGGCTCCTTGCTGTGCCTTGGAATGTGAATCATATGTGTCGCATCTGGATGCTTGCGAGCCACAGGACAGTTCCAGTGCCGCATACTGTGCCGGTACAATGCACAACAACAGGATCATGTAACATGACGCCAGCAGAGCAGCAGTCTAAAGCTGGGGTTTTGCTCACAGGACTTGACAGCAGCTGGTGGAGCTGCAGCTGCGTTGGCAGAGGCAAGCCGCCAAGTTGAAGCACTGCGACTGCTGTACAACGAGGAGCTTTCACGCGCGAGCCGTCTAGCAGTGGAACTCAGCAGGGCAACAGCAGCAGCAGACAAAGCAGCAGCGGAGGAAGGTGAGCTTCATGCAAACAGAATCATCTCCTTTTGCGTTTTTGGGCGTTTTAAACAGGGCAGCTTGCATTGGGCTTTGTTCATGACTGGCAGACTCCAAGCAGCCGCAGTGAAAGTGGTTTGCATGGCTGTTGACCATCTATGGCCTGGTTGCTGTGCTTGCTTGTGAGCAAAACCCTTCAAACTCACTTGTAGTGGGTGGATCCACTGCTGGTCAGTGCTGCGGGTTACGCTGCACAATCCTCAGCTGCTATAGACTGTCCACAGCATAACACAGCGGCTATGCAATAGGTCTTTTGCCAGCAAGATCTGGCCTAAGTGCAATAACATCAAGCCATCCTGCACCCATCCACTGGTGAACCTCTCCTGCTGCTGCAGACAATTGGCGGCGTCAGCTGTCAAAGAGCGATGACCGGGCTGACAATGCTGAAGGCATGGCTGAGGCGATGAAGGTGACAGTGAGTCAGCTGGAACAGGAACTGCAACAGGAGAAGGCTAGGTTGGAAGCCAAGAAAGGTTGGTTGGAGCATTCGCTTGCTGGTTTGTTGCCAGTTCTGCTGATTGGCAAATAGCTTGCATGCCAGTCTGCCTTGCCAGTGCTTCGGCAGGATGGAACCTGCTACTGCAAGTCAATGTATGAAATACATGTTGCAGTTGTCACAGGCGGCTATGTCTGGTGCTTGAGAAGGTTTAGCACAGTGGCAGTTGTAGTCTCGATATCGTCCAATATCTGCAGAATTCTGGCTAGTATCAACCAACTATGTACATCACTGTGCTTCAATCTGCGTCAACACACAAACAGCACATGGGCACCTTACGAAAAGTAGCCAGTTAATTGCCAATCAGCCACCCTGCAATAAGGGCTTGGCAAGCTTTGCATCACCTGCGAAAGCTGTTCATATCGCCCAGGCACACGTAATGCATTGGTCTATAGTATAGTCAGCACATCCAAGGCATGCAGTAAGCTGTAGCTGAGCTTGGCTGGTGCTGTTACGCCTGCAGAGGAGGCCGCCAAGCTGCGACTGACACTCGAGAGCTCCCGGCTTGCTGCCGTGGAGCAGCGTGCCATTGCCCAGCAAACTGTGCTGGAGCTGTACAACAAGGTTGAGACACTGACGACTGACCTGGCGGCTAAGCAGGGCAACTGGAATACAACAGAAAACAACTTGAAACTGAAGTTCATGGAGCTGGATGGTGCAAATGCACAGTTGCAGGTGTGGAGAGTTCCAATGTATTCTAGCCTTATGCTAGCCCCATGCTAGTGGCAACCTCAGTTAGCCTCATTTGCTGTAGAGAGTATGGTCCACGACGGTGAGAAAATCTACAGCTGACCCTGCTTTTCTGAATGAATGAATGAGCTCCGCATAGCGCTTTCAAGGGTAATGTGTGTGTCGGGGCGACTTCACTTTCCCTACCGTCACTGCTTCTCTGAGATATACTCGTTGAGTGCTGTCAACCATGGTCTAGCTGTGCTCGGCAGCCTTTATCCTGTGTTTAGAAGCAGTCGGATGGGGCTGGTTGGCAGCTGCAAGGCTTACTGGCTTGTGTTTGTGTTCTTGCTTCACGCAACTGCCTCCTGCAGCACAGCTGCATGTCCATCTCCACTGTCAGAGTGGCCAATGGTGGTGATGGCATGAAAGCCCAGCATGTTGCTGGGGTGCTTGCTTGACAGCTCGATTCCATGTGTGCTGCTGTATATTTGTGTCTTGTTCAGGCATTTGTGCCTTGCTGACAATTAACAAGTTACGTCAGAAGTCCAAAGCTGGGCAAGAGAGATTCAGCAGTCACAGTGATGTCCTGTGCATCTGGGGTGGAGTCGATTGTGTCTATATTCTGCTGCCACGTGTAGCTGCATCATTCATTACTGCTGCATCTGATTCATGCCAGCAGTTCGGTGCGATACTGCTCAGGCATGTCTGTTTTCTTTGCCTGTTGCAACTTGTAGGCCAGTCGCACCCACATCAAGCAGTTGATGTCAGACCTCGAGACTGAGCAAGAGAAATCCAGCAGCCTGGGCAACGTCTTAACAGAGATGAAGCAGCAAGCTGAGGAGCTCACAGCTGCAAAGGAGATCGCAGAAGGGAGACTCAAAACCGTGCAGATTCAGCTGAGCAAGGCTAATGACAGCAGTGCTATGATGAGTGAACAGCTGAATGAACTCAGGGCAACACTCGAGGTGAGGAGGATGTCTTGTGAGGCTGTATGAGAGCAGATAGCCGTTCAGGTAGCCTCCTTTGCTGATGCGCAGTCAGTGTCCTTGCTGATATCAGGATGACAGGAGTACTGCAGTGTAGGTGTACAGTTCAGGGCCTTATTGGGGCACATGAAATGGTTGAATGATCTACAACGACACAGCAGCATGGAGATGTGTAGCCTGGCGTGGAGTGTTCTGGAAGTTGGCGATTGACTGGGTACCCACCGTATGCAGTTTCCGCACAACCGCGGTGATGCACCTAGTCTTCTAGGTAGCTGCAGGTTGTATGTGCTTTGCGCCGCCGCTCCCTTGTCTGCGGGCGCACCCGCCACCCTGGGAGGCCTGTGTGTTGTGTCTGCCCTGCCATTCATGTCATTGTGGTTCAGGACATAGAAAGTGCCCATCTGTGACTGATTGCAGGAACAAACCACTGAGATCAGCGAGCTGCAAAATAACCTGCAAGAGGAGCAGGCAGCACACGCGGCAGTCCGTGAGCAGGCCACTTGGCTCAAAGCGCAGGTTGCAGAGCTGCAAGTTGTGGAGCAGCAGTATGGCCAGCTGCGGGTGCAGCATGAGGAGACAACTGCAAAGCTGGACAGGCTGCAGGAGGAGCATATGGTAAGCACATGGCGCAGCAGTTTCTGGGGCTTCTAGCTGTGTTTGTCTGTTGGTTTCGGCAAATCACGTGCTGCTCTATTTGGTGGCAACACCCACAGCATGACACCACTACCGGCACTGAGAGGTGTGGCAGTTTGGGCTCGGTTGTGCTTTCGTGGGAGTCATATATCTTTGAAAAGTCACGCAGTTCCGAGTGTGGAGTGCTGTGCTGTGCATTGTACATTGCTTCCTAGAGTGCGGTCTTGTTGATTCCAATGGTCAATGGATTGCGTGTACCCCACCTTTGTTACATCTGCCCTACTGTGGTGCGCAGGAGCTTACTGCCAAAGCTCGACAACTGGAGTTGACCAGTGGGGAGCTTCAGCAGTTGCAGGAGGACCATGCTGCACTCAAGTCCAAGCTGGAACGAGTGCAGCAGAAGTTGCAGGACACGAACAGCAACCTTGGGGAAGTTGAAGAGTCAAGACAGCGGTCAGAAGCCCAAGTCATGCTGCTGCAGGACAAGTTGGAGCACGTTGATGTAGAGTTTAAGCAGCTAAGTAGACAGGTAGGGTTTAGCATTGTGATGTAATTTCCCTTGTTGAGGCAGTGTGTAGCATGCTGTGTTTCTGCGTTTTGCCAACAGGTGGCCACCTTTGCACAGCTGTGTTGTAGTCAATGGTGTGATAAATGCTTGATGCCAGCCTCCTTGCCCGGTCCATCATGCATCTCCTCCCTCCCCCCTGCGGAGGTTATGAACAATCCACCTGACACATATGCAGTGCCTCCAGCCATTCACGCAACACAATTGGCTGACCGGTTGAGATCCCCTGCAAAGCCATGATGACACAGCGAGCAGCCTGTGGATCATGCTGCCTGCGCTTGTCTTTGCATATGATGCAGTTCCTTGCTGCATCGAATGCTGGAGAATCTGCTCAGCATCAAGTTGACACCTTGTCGCACCAGCTGGAATCTTTACAGTCAGCATTGGATACAGCAGAAGCAGACAGGCAGGCACTTGCGGCACAGAGGGACGGCTGGATGGCATCTTTCCAGGAGGCTTATGGCAGACTGCAGGTAACATGCACGCCATGGAGAGTTAGGCATATGGATGTTGTCATGGGCTGAGAGTTGTCACACATACTGCATAGTTGAATTGCTAACAACACGAATCTTGAAGCTGCTTGGCTTGTGCTCTTAAGTCTTTTTACCTTCATGGACTGTTGCTCGCTGGAATTCGCAGCATAATCAGATTTGTAGGCGCGCTGATCCTTTGGATATCAGGCAAGCTGTTTCAAGCAGTTTGTAGGCACGAGCGGTCTTACAGAAAGTGCTGACACACGCTAGATTCACCAAAACCAGGATAACAGCAACATGGCAACCACCGCTGCCAGGACAAACGATGTACTCCGCAACTGCTGCGGCCATCTCAGGCGTGTCACATTGCCCAGGCCAGCATCAGTAGCACACTGCAAATGAGGAATCAAATGGATAATCCCTGCTGTTTGACTGTACACTTGAATATATGCATGTTACTGCATAGCCAACAGATTGTTTCTATATACATCCATCTGCCACAAGCACTAGCAAGCATAAGTTGGTCAACATGATCAAGAACTAAACAACATGGCCGACAAACAAGACTGCTTACTCTTCTCTAATGGGTCATAGGCCGGACACTCCAAGACAAAATGGAGCGTCCAGCCTATGAGCACATCAGAGAACATTTGAAGTTATACTAGCAACCAATTCAGCACATATCGCCTTTCCCTGCTCCCTGACCATTCCTTGAGATAACTTAAGTGTCGATTGCATGCATTCGTGCACTCCTGCAGGAGTGGAAGGCAGCAAGTCAGGCAGCATCTCAGAAACTGGCTGGCAGGGCCTCCATCATCCAGACCGCTATGCAGCATCTCAGCAGTGAACTATCAGCAGAGACTGAGGCCTCAGACAACCAACTCACCTCGGGGCGCACCTCCCTCATGGGCAGCCGCAGTTCATTCATAGCTTCTACAAGTGGAGATGGCTCTGCAGAAGCAGCTGGTCATGAGGCAGCCAATGCAGCGGAGTCTGCTGGTACAGCTGGGGCCCCTGCAGCTGCTCGTGTGTCTGTTACTACTTCAAAAGTATTAGATGATATGGCTGCACTGCAGCAGTTGATGCAGGCTGAAGCTGCAAAGCATCAGGAACAGTTCGGTGACACTCTGGAGGTATGCATCACGGTGCTGTCATGCCCTGCTGGTCTACGATGCAGTAGCATGTCTTCTGTTGGTTACACAGTTGTTCTGTCAGTTCCAGTTGTCCCTGAGACATCTTGAATTTTCACTACGGTTGCGTGACTGAATCTAGGGCCGGGAAAGCGTTCGCATTTTGGGGAGAGAAGCAAGCCCTGCAAGCTCAATGATGCAGCTTGCCAAAGTGTGGTCCTGCAGCATAACCTGTGTGCCATGTGTCTGTTACATACAGGCCCTAGCTCAACGAGTGCAAGAACGGTCACAAGCCGCTCAAACTTGGTGGCAAGAGTCTATGGCTGCAGCGCACAAGAGGAAAGCAGCAAGGGCGGCAGCTGCTGCAGCAAAGAAAAAGCACAGCTTATCAGCCATGGCAGCTGCTCAGAGGGTGTCACAAGCTGGCGGAAGTTTATCAGCGCAGCAGTCCCTGCAGATGCTGCCACACTTGCCACAGCAACATCAGCAGTGGGGAGCAGCAATATCTAGCCCTAGGCTAATGCAGCTGGATGAGGACCCCTCAGGTGCTGATGTGGACTCAGGAGCGGCTGTAGGTCATGCCGAAGCGTCTGGGACACAAATAGCAATGCAGCTGGCTCCTGGACCAACTGTGAACCCTGGCCAGCAGGGTGTTGTAGATGCAGAGCCTCTGCAGGAGCCGCCAACGGATGCCATCGATGCAGTAACTGGTGCCACAGTTGACAGCGGCCTGGCCGGGTCAGATGCGGAATCTTTAGGCACACCAGCAGGGGTGCAGGACCAGGCTAGTCAGCAAGGACAGCAGAGGATGCAGCATAGGGTTCTACCACAGCATGCAGCAGTGGAGCAGCATGCTCAGCAAGTGTCTAGTGCACGACAGCTGCATATGCAGCAAAAGCAGCAACAACAGCAACCACAACACAACCCTGCATACGAGCAGCTACTGCAGCAGCATCGGCTATTGCAACAGCAGCACCAGATGTTGCTGCAGCGAGTGCAGCAGCATCAACAGCAACAGCACATGTCGCTGCAGCGCTCACAGCCACAGATGCAGGTGCAGTCAGCCCAAGCGCAGCAGCAGATACTGCCGCAGCAGGTGCAAACAGCACAACAGCAGCAGATCCAGCAGCCTCAGCTGGTCGCACCAGGTCTTGCCCCTGATGCAGCCCCTGTGCCAGGTCATGCAGAAACCGTGGCAGCACCATCATCACCTGCTTACTTGCCTGACCTGCCTTCAGCAGCGCAGCAAGTAGTAGCAGCAGCAGCAGCACTGCAACCCAGTAGCAGCTTACAGCAGATATCTCAGCAGCTTGTCAGCAGCACAACCACAACGACGACAACCACAACCGTACGAACGCTTACAAGCAGCCCCAGCAGCAGTGGCATGCGCCCTGGCAGGGATGTCACCGCACGTGATTCGCCTGGTGATGTTGCTGGTGCAGCATATGCTGGTGCAGTAGCAGCAACCACCAGCAGTACGAGCAGTAGCAGCTATCAAGCCGCACATGTTTTCAGCAGCACAGGTGGAGCTTCTGCGGTTGCTTCTGCTGCATATGGGGCCCCTTCATATCAATCAGAACCAAGTAGTGACTGGCAGTTGGATGCTGTGGCTGGTGTGTCCTACGCAAATGCCGGCCCCAGCATGCCGGGCGTATCGCCTAACAGCAGTTTTGTTGGCAGCATTGCAGAATCCGGCACACCGGACAGTCAGGTGCTAGCTGATGCACAAAGTCAGCAACACCCAAAGTTGCAGCAGCAGCAGCAGCCAGCATCAGGCCTCAGTGGTCACACTCAGCACACAGCACTGGCCTCAGATACAGCAGCACCAGTGGCTCATGGTGCCAGCAGCAGTACTTGGAGTGATCAGGGTGGGGACCAGGGATTGACAGAACAACAATCTGCCTGGCACGCTCAGCAGAGTTCTTCACTAGTGCCCAGCAACCTAGAGCCCAGCAGAAGAGCGTTGTCATCAGGTTTCAACAGCAGCCAAGCTATCTCAGCCCAAAACCGGCAGCTTTCGGCAGCAGGTTCTGGTCAGTGGCTGCCCCAAGCCCTTGCAGCTAGCAGCCTAGAACCCAGCCACTCTGTCCTAACACTCGGCTTCAACCAAAGCTATGCCGTCTTTAATCAGCAGACACCAGCAGCACCATTCAGCCAAGGACCCCTGGACCAAAACCGCCAATCAGCAGTATCATTGTTATCAGGGTTCAGTCAGTCTCAGCTGCAGGCCTCTCCCTCGCTAGCAATGTTAGAGTCTCCCGGCAGTTCATCAGCTGGCAGCTTGCCTGGTGGTGGTTACATGTCGGGGTATGTTAGCATGGTGGCCTATCAAGAACAGATGAAGTCGGTGGCTGCTTTGCACAGTCACGTGGGGGAGCTGGCAGTTCAGCTCAGGGAGGCGCATGCAGACGCTGAGGGAGCACAGCAGCAGCTGCAACAGGAGAGACAAGTAAGTGCAACCGTACATCTTCGATATCCATTAGTGTCAGCGGTGTCACTGGGCTGTATTTGCGGTTGCTGATAAGAGAATTTGGCAGAGGCTTTGCATCTGCACACAGCACAACTCGCCCTTTGTAGCACATGACATTGCTGAATACTGTTGCCTTACATCAGAGCCATGCGCAGTGGCGGCCACGTAGGGTTACAGCTTGTCTGCTGGTTCAAACTGATATGCGAAGTTTGTCGCATCATGCGTCAAGCTCCCTAGCAAGCAGGAGCCTCTGGCCGATATGATGGTTCCAAAATGGTTGCACTTCAACACATACACTGCAGGAAGCCACAACCCGTACCACTGCGTTGCGTGGAGCCCTTGGTCAACTGTCGGGCCAAATGCAAGAGCTCCGTGTGGAACATGAAGCATTGCAGCAAGCTCACAGGCAGTTAGTAGCCAAGGATCTGATGAATTCAGGCATCCTGAAGGACCGCTATGTGGCAGACCTGTTTACCAGGCTGCAGGAAGCTGAATGGAAGTTGGACACAGCACGAAGGCGGGCCTGCACTTGGGGCTTTGATATGATGGTGCCTTTGGGCCGAGTGGATAGAGCAATTCAAACGCAGTATGCAGAGGTTTGGGCAGCCGGACAGCAGCAGCAGCAGGGGTTAGCATTGGGGTCACCTAGTCAGGCTAGCATACAGCGGCGGCTACAGCAGGGTGCCAGCAGCACAGCACCTCGACCTCTGAGTGGTGGCAGCAGCAGGAGGGTGCACTTGGATCCATTGCCTGATGCAGCTGCAGGAATGTCGGCAAATGTCAGTACTGCTGCTGCTGGTGCGGCTGGGGTGCCAGTTGTGGGGTCAGCTGGCAGCCCGGATGGCAGCAGCAGTAGCAGCAGCATACAGCGTAAGAAGGCTGCTTTCACACAGCGACACAGTAGTAAAGAGCAGTTGCAGGACAGCAGCAGCAGCAGCAGCAGTTCCAAGCGGCCGGCTTCTGCACAAGATGCCGATCACGGCAGCAGCGCCGCTGACCTGGCAGGTGCTGCTGCATACAGTGCAGCAGAACAGCTAGTGGCTGCTGGCAATGTAGAGCTGCTACCTGCACCTGCGTTGCTGCAGCTGATAGCTTCACTGTATTCAGCAAAAGCTGCTGCTGATGCAACAGCGCTGAGGAGTCATAGCCCTGCCATGGGCCTGCCGGAGTTTGTGCTGAAGCATCTACAGAAGCAGAGCAGCAGCAGTGGAGGTCAAGCTGCTGGTAGCATTGTGAAAGGCTCCGGCAAGGGCATTTATGAAGGCAGCAACGCCGTTACCGTGCTTGCTCAGCTATTGGGTAGTGTACAGCAGCATGCTGGCAGCAGTAAAGAGATAGCACAGTTTGCGCAAGCTCTGGGGGACAGCAGGCAGCAGGCGTTGCTGGTGTCTCAGGCTCGAGCTAGCAGCACTGCTGTTGGGTCCCCATTACGGGCAGCGCGGCGCAGCAGCAGTAGTAGCAGGCAAGGTGATGATCCTGTTGACAGCAATGGTGCGGTTGTGGTCAAAGGCAGTTGGGGGGAGGTCCGGCTGGATAACAACAAGCTGCTGCCAGTGCTGCCAGATCCACTGCTGCTGCTGCCAGGAGGCCTGCCTGATCTGATCGAGCGCATACTGCTGTGGCCTGGCATGATGGCGCTGTTGGGCTGGGTAGCTCAGGGGCACTTTCTTGTTGGGCTACAGGAGGGCAGCCTTGGCAGAGTGCTGATGGATGTGCAGGTGAGCTCCTGGCCTGGTCTCATATGCTCGCCTCATGATAGGTTTTGTGCTTTTTATCAGGCTGTATTGGCCGGGAGGGTCTGTGGCGCAAAGGCCCAGGGGAGGTGTCTAGTGCCATAACGCCAAGCCGAGACCAGGCACAGTCACCAATGTCTGTGAGGATTGCGGATTCCTGACGCTGCTGCATCCGTAGCTTGTATATGGGCATTAACTGACTTTGTTTGTGGTGGATGAATGACTGTTGCTTGCAGGCTCCTCATGTGCATTTTCTGCTGCTAGAGGCTGCGGACATTCTGGGGTTGCACCCGCTTCCCAGGCTCCAAGTAGTGCAAGCAGCAGCGCCCTTTGTCC